>CAEMYA010000447.1:619860-637723 GCA_903131615.1 Diplodus sargus
CATACTAATTGCCCCATTACCAGTAATGCCTTGGTTGTACATCAAGGAATTATTCTTCAAAGCACAGTATGTTCCCTACTAATTCAAACAGTAGTTTCGAATTGTACATTCAATATATTGTATTTATTTTAACATCAACAGAGCACACTGACAGATATACCTGTGGCAAACTGTCCTGAGAATCCAACAGAATGACAAGATCAAGAAGAGCCAAAATGTGTTATTTGTGCTCTGTATCACCAGAGAAATCAATGCAGCTGCAGGATTGAGACCAGAGGAGCCCATTGTGGGAAAGGTGGAGTCTAATCAATCTCTCTCTGCTTCTATCCTTCCCTCTTTGTCTTTCCTTACCTGTGTGTCTGCAAGAGTTCACCAGAGACAGCAGAATCTCCACTCTCTGAATTGTAACAGCTCTGCTTTTCTAAAGTTTCTCCTGCACCTTTAGATTTGGGTTAAAACTTAAACCAAATTTGTCTTGTCAGAGCTAATACCGGTTTATTATTTTTTGCATTAGTGTAAGTCAAAGAGTGTTGTACTGATCAGAAAACAAAACATGTCTCTTCTGTTCCCATTCCTAAAGCTTACTTGGATCATTTTGTTAGTAAACTGGAACAGGACATTCATGTCATGTTTTATATTTTACATGGGAAATGTAAATTAAAAAGTGAACAGTGAGCAGTACTAGTAGCAGGAGGAAGAATTTTAGTATCACAGTTTTAAAGGGAGACAGACGACTGATGATCATTGTCTGTACTATACCTGATAGGCTCCTGGTCCTCCTTGTTCTCTTTACTGTGGATGATCTTTATTCCACTTTTCCTGGCCCGTGGACACCCTGAGAGACTGCAGATAAATGACAGTGAGACAAAATTGAAGCATAAAGCGTGTGTGTGTGTGTGTGAACAATATGTGAGACAGAAACGAGGGACATTGAGAACAGGGAATTGAGTCATGTATGTGTGCTATACCTTCTGTGTGAGGCGTAGTTGCCAGTGATATGTCCCGAACCATCGCACCCTGGTGTCGGGCACCTGGGGCAGAAAACACAAGAGGGGCTCAGGGTCTACAGCAACAGTGCATATGAAGTGTTGCCTAATTGTCACTATTTTTTAATCTTTAAAGACTGCATAAATTTACTGCATACATTTTTGAGTACGGACTGCTCTGTGTTGTTGGACTGAAATCATGTCATTCTAATATAAGGCAGTGAGGCTGGAGGTTAAATGAATTTCTGCATGTATAGAATGCATTGCCTACACTTCAAGATTTGTCCTAAGGCACTCAGCCCCAAGCCCATGGTTACAACTGACTTAAATTGAAATCGAAATATATATTCAGACCAAAATGGGTGGTGATGAATGTATGTAGTTTTATTAAAACAAGACAAAATAATTTCCTAAAACAGTTGGGCACTGTAGCAAACATTACTTAAATGTTTTGTATTTCTTTTAAGCTAAAGTATTTCTTCTGTACTATTTTCAGCAGTGGATTAATCCACATCTGGTGGGTGAAAGAGGAGAGGTGTGAGTTTTTGGGCCATCAGGGTGGTGCATATGTAAAAACAAACCAGTGTGTGTTCATGGTAGAAAAGGAACATGTCATCCAGTGCAACAGCATGGATCATTGATGTGTTTTTAATAGTTTTTGGGCAACACTGGAGGTCTATGGCACATGAAAAGATGGCAGGTTTTGATACATACACACAATGCTTGTTAGCAGGATCATTGTATTGCTAGTTGGTTCTAAGAGTCTTTTTATTTTTTGGCAATATGAGAAATATAGATTATCACCAGACTGAAAATAGTTTTCCTTAGTAAGCAGTGAGACTGCTCTTTGAATCCATAGTTAATATTTACTTCCTCATTACTATTCATATTGTGCTTTACCTTGCAACTTGTTGCCATTATGTGCACTAATATCAGTAAAGTTGACCGTACCCTAGGCAAGGAATAACCAAGACATACAAATCATCCATATACATATATTCACGCCTTACTTGAGCTCTTGTGCGTTGTTGGCCAGCATACTTCGAATGCTTTTATCAGCTAAAGGACAACCTGAGAGACTGGAAAATATATCAGTGGAACATTAGTTGCACTAAGATGACAAGTCACCATAACCGCTGTAACAAAAAATAATAACTCAGACCACACTTGTATACAAAGACAGAAAAACACATGTACATGGAAAATATCAACAAGGACATGCCAAAAGCCATGGTGCAAGTGAAGGAAGATGATTTCAATAAGTTAATCCTTTAAGTATTTGTATTCATAGGTAATAAAAGGGAAGTCTTGTTGGAAGTTATTTTCAAAGGTGATGACTTAGTCAGAATCCTGAGATTGTTCAGTGGAAAACCCATGAATGTGCAGCAGGGCAGCCCCCAGACTGATATCATTCAGGCCTTGCAGACTCACCTCACACTGCAGCATTTATGCAATTATGCTTGAGTCTTCTGCCCTAAATTGTAAATGTTTAGTCTACATTGCACTGTGGAAATGGCCAGGAGGACTGACTAAAAGCCAGCTTATAAGACTTATAAGGCCTATTGAGAAAATAATTTATTCCATGGTTCAGCATGTATCCAATTTCTTAATTATTTCAGTCTTTCCTTACTTTGTGATATTCTTATGTAGGATGTTATGTTGCCAATAGTCAAATAACAAATAAGAGAGATGCATTCTGCCTACAGGTGTTAGACAGCATATTTGAGGTAAATTGAAAACAATAAAGTGAAATAGACTTAGAATCCACCAGGATAAAAGGAAGGGCGAAATTGCTCATCATGTGACCACTTCCATTTATTGTTATAATTGTTTTCATTGTTTCCAGTTTAGCTTCACTGTCTTTGATGTATATAGTGGTTGCTGAGATCGGCTACACTCAATAGAGCACAAAACTGACAGCTGGTGTTGTGTCTTACAAATATAAAGCATATCAGAAGAAGTCAACTACAGTGAAGGCATCGATAGAAGCTACCATTTCTACGATCAATGTGGACAAATGGATAGAGCTATTAACCAAAAGTCATATAGCAAACCAGCAGCACAGGGTGAGGAGGGAGACACAGAGAGAGAGAGAGAGCAGTGGGTCTGTGAGGGTAACTGGAGCAAAGAAAGGGATGAAGACAAAAACAAGAACTGAGATGAGGGTGGAAAGCAGAGCATGAGTGGGGAGAATCAAGTGGAGTCAGGTGGATAGGAGGAACACAGGGACGTCAGGAACAGAAGGAGGGCTCTTACGTTATCAGGTCCTTCTTACTCTCTTTGCACTGGACATACTTGGGCTTGGGACTGGGAATGTTAACATCTGTGGTGTAGGAGCGGTCTTCCAGCAGGTCATGGAAGGGATCGAGGTCGTCCTGCTGAGATTGGGTGGGAACAGAGTGAAGAGAGGAAGAAGAGACGAATGAGAGGGGGAAGACAGAAAGAGACATGGGAAAAGAAAGATGAAGAGGGTTTTTTGTATCACACTCCATCATTATTTATTATTTATTATCATTCATTATTATACAATGTAATCAGCAATCTGACTGTTAATATATATTATTTAAATTCCAGATGATGAAAACTCTTATTTTCTTTTCATTAAACCTTTCTTATCTCTTTGTCTGTTTTTTTTTTCACACACAATCCACAAAACAAACACCACATGCACACCCGTCACACCAAGAGTCTTGTCAATTTAAATATGGTTGAACCTGTGTGACTATTGTGCATCACCTGTCAGTCTAACAGAGCTAGAAAATAGAATCTCATTGAGGAAATTATGAACCCAGTGCCAAATGAGCAGCATGTCCATCTGTGTGTGTATGGGTATGCACATGTTCACAGAGCATTATTTTATGAATTTGAGGGCGACCAGAACATTCAGGGAGTTGGCTGGCTCTATTCTTGTAATGCAGCAGTCAGTCAGTAGATGGCACTGTGGTGTAGTGTCACAGTGCTGCTGGCTGTGTTATGTGGGGCTATGCTTTGTCTGCAGTGCATGCAGCCAGGGCATGACGGCTGTTTGATGCAAATACACTTTCCTTTCTTCCATGCTGGCAGTGTACGTACAGTAATGCCCATAAAGACAGGTCCAGATACAGCCCAAATTATCCAGTGCTCAAGCTGTCTCAAGCTGAGTGTATGATGCTGGGTCAGCCAACGAGCTTCTCCAATTAAGGGGAGCGCAGGCTGCGAGGCAGACAGGAAGGAGAGCGACACATGCATACATGCAGAGACGCAGAGCAGAAAGTAGGCTAGGGACGGAACTTCCATATACACGCAGACACACTCCCAGGGAGACGCGGTTACAGACGCACACACTCATGAAATTCACATCTTATGCGCACACCAACAGAGGCACATGTACTGTGCATGCATGCGCCTGTACACACTGACAGACACACCCAGCAGTGGTGTATTGATTTCCAGCAGTTCTTTGATGAGATGAGCTATTCCGATTCCCTCCCAAGGTGCTACTTTGCATAATTCATTTTGGAAGAGAGCAAAATGTAAAAAAAGAAAGCCAGCACGCAGGTAGCATGAGAAAAACAGAGCGGATACCTCTGTGCATGGCAATGCTGACTTCAATTAACATGCAGATTCATTAGGTTTCCTTCAAAAATACTATTTTATAATGATTCAACAAGTAACAGTGAGTCAGACATGGAGAAAAGGAACCTAGAAGACAATCAGACGGCAATGTAAATATTTGACATGGAGGCACTGTGTTGACTCAATGGCTTGGAGGGAATCATTTGGGCAGAGACACATCGGAAAACAGTAAAAGTGATGTAAAAGTATGCCAACTGAACTACCTGTTAGCTTCCAAAACAGCAAACAATCATGTACTACTGCTTTATAATTCTATCATTATCGTCATCATCATCACAACTGTCTGTCATTTATTTGTAATCTCTCTCTGCTATTCTTCTCTTCATGACTTGTCATCATTTTCATCAAAATCACGATATCATCATGAACATCTTCAAGGAAACTGAGTATGGGATGCAGCATTCTACGGCATAGAGAAGCATTTCAGGTTAAGCCATCAAAAACATATTTGTATGAAAAACTCTTATGTGGAATTCTGCTTCATAAAACACAATTTGATAAGTGAATCAACCTTTACAGCACCTTCTTTTATATTTCAAACATAATGAATAATTATGTTTGCAAAGAGATGTATCCTCCCTTGTGAAAAAATTATAAATAATATCTAATTTATCGGGCAGCGACCAGACATTAGCGGTCAATTAAGTTTTGAACATCAACAGCATGTCGTCCTTGTCATTTTCTGCTTTACCTCCTTCTCATCCTCGTCTATATGTTTGATCTTGGTGTAGTCTACAGGCAGGTCCCAGCAGTCAGCAGCATCCCCCATGCCATAGCAGCGGGAGCCGAGCAGGGCGGCTTGCCTCTGGGGAGACATGGGCTCTAGGGGGGTGAGCACTGAGTCCCCTCCACCGCCGCCGTTGCACAGACGCTTGCTCATACTCAGGTCCAATGTACCATTCTCGTCAACATCTAGTCCAGGACTCTGGAAAGTGTATGTGGATGTGGGTGTTGTGCATGCATGTGTGTATGTGGGGGCCAGTGGTAAGGACAGTGTATGTTGAAGAGATGGGTGTGTGTTTGGTGAGTTGTGTGTTTTTTTAGTGAGGTGATTGTAAGGATGGGTAAAAGGATGCACAGAACATAAGGAGGCAGGGAAGGAGAGAGAGGGATAAAAGAAAGAGAGAGTTTCTGATTAAATAGCAGTCAAACATATTCATATTCTAGGATCAGAACTGGGCAAAACAGTAGCTGAGTACACCGTGAATACTAAAGAAGTACATGAAAAATGCTTGGATTTTCTGGTCTTCCAGTGATGTGTTTCACTTGTGAATTTTTTGATGTCTAGAGAGATGAATCAAGAAAACCTGCAGTTCAAATACCTGAAAAAATATTCCAATCCTTTTTCTTTTTGTGTGTCTATCTAGGAGGAACCATTACACTATTGCAGTCTACAGTAACAAAGTAGTTTTACACTCTAAGGAGGTCAAAAGAAGAGGAGGTCATCAGTGCTCAAGGACGAGTGCATCCCTCTGTGAACCCCTCCGTTTCTCCATCTCTCTCTGCCTCTCTCTTTTCTTCCATCCCGCTATGGTCTCGAATGTGTTCTGTGCAGGCAGAAGGGGGTGTGTGCATGACTTTGTGCTGTGTGCTGTGTGAGACTAATGTGAGTGGACATCACAGGAGGGCAGGGGCTTAGGGTTAGGGGTGGGGTTGAGAGCAGTGATGAGCAGCCGTGGCTGGAACTAGACTGCTGCAAACCCAAAAATAGAGACAGAACTATACTGTGTTCTGGCACAAAGTGGACCACATCCAACAAGACTGACTGTTCACCAACACACTCACTTTGCCTCCTGAGTGTATTTTTTCGATCTATGGATCTGTGTACACTTGTAACATTAATTTCTTTAATCTACAGCAGGCACATACCAAAAGAGACCCACTCCCATTAGGATAATGTTTTGGTAGGCATGTGTTTGTGTCCTTGCTGTCATTAAGATCCTTCTCTCTGACTCCCTCTTTTCATCTCCCCTCTCTTCCTCATCCTCCTCACTCCCTTTCATAAGAAGGAAAGCCCGCTCTAATGCTGATTCCAGCTGACAGTGTCCCTAGGGGTGGATTCTCCTGGTGTCTGAATCCAAAACCTCTGTGACGCACATTGACTCAAACACACAGGGTGATAGGTTTGGGACTAGGCATGGCTACTGCAAGAACTGTGATCAAAGACTAAAAAATAGTAGAAGAAAGAGCAAAAACATCATTACTGCTTGGTCATTAGTCTTTGTACAATCATATCGCACTCTGAAAAATAAAAAGTATGAAAAAAAAGTTAGGAGCCATGCAAAACAAACACAGAGATGAGAGTTGTGCTAAACACAAAGACTGTTTAGTGTAAGGCTGACACACTTGGTATTCAAATTCCACTAAATATTCATTTGCATGTTTGGCTAGGAGCTTGAAAAAGAGACAGAAGATGAGTCGGAAACAAGAAGGGACAGTAAGTGCAACAATAACAATCACTGAAAAATAAAGGTCAGGCAGCTGAGGAATAGATCCAATGACACATGCCTCATCATGTGTTGTCATGACTCGTATTGTCCTTGTGAATATGCTCAGTGGACTGTCCTCCTCTTGTCAGCCATTGTATTATATATCACTGTCCAATTAATCTGACCCACCCCTTCATATGGAATTAACAATTACTTAAGGGTGATGTGTGATGATGCAGCCCACCTCCTTCATTAGAGACCATCCCCTCTCACTCTGCCCCCCAGTAACCCCTGACCTCAGTTGCCATGGAAATGGGGGAGAAATAGGGCCACAGTGTGACAGGTCACTTACTAATTCTCGCCACATTACTTCTGCCCACCTTGTTCAGGTCCTAAAATAAAAGCAGCATCATGTCCTGTCTTCCTCGCTCGAATTTTCTTCCATCTCTAACTGTGCTCACCATCCTTCCTCCTTTTCATAAAGTCTTAAGAAGGATGGCTCCTTTTTTCAAAAATGTTGCTGGTTTTCCAGCCTAACAAACATTTATGGATGGCTTTTAATGCCTGTGAGTGCAGTTTAATAGAATGCAGATCACAAGATAATCCATGGTCCATGGAACCTGTAACAGCCTTGCCAAGGGAAATACAGCTTCTCTAAAGATGATGAATTAAAACTTTGGACTTTGTTATAAGCGTTGATATTTAATATCTTTGAGGACATTACATTACAACTACTAGAGAGAGATATCATATATATATATATATATATATATATATATATTTCGAGAGAGAGAGAGAGAGAGAGAGAGAGATTAACTGGTTAAATTGTCAGTAGGTGCAACTGTGAGTGTGAATGGCTGTGTCAGCCCTGTGATTAACTGGTGACTTATCCAGGGTGTACCCCGCTGTCAGACAATGTGAGCTGGGATTGGATATATATGTGCCAGTTATAATAATAATATATGATGTTATGTTGTTATAGTATTTACTATATGAAAGAAATACAATAATTTTCTAAATGAGTGTACCAAGTGTAATAAAACATGTATTAAGTTAGTATGTGCTACATGTTGTTTAAACAGGCTTCACAAGAAAGGTTTTTGTAAAATTTTAGTAATTTGGTATCTAGTAATAATGAGGAATAACAACTTATGTTGTTAGGTGAAAAGAATCACATTATTGCGAGAAATAATATTCTGTGTTTGTTACACCTGTGTGCATTTGTAAGACGTGTATGTCAGAAACTGAATGCGACAGGAAGTTTTAGGTCTGTGGCATTTGGAGTGGAACATGAACCTGCCTGAAGGTAGAAACAACATAGGAAAAACCTATAGCATGGTATGCGTTGAACATGTATTTGTATTATTGTTAGGTATAGCATTCAGTTGTAGTGAGTAGTAGTAGTGAAATTAATCATTGATGCAAAAAGACATGTATGATCTAAAGGTACATTTCCCAGCATGGTAAGTAGGAACACTCCTCAGAAACTGAACTGCTTTATTACTTGGCCGGTGACTTTAACTACACACAGTTCATTTCAGTATTTTAGTCTATCCAGCGACCATAAAATTCAGTCAGCAGAATGAGAGAGAGAGAGAAACAGGTGGATGGACAGGCTGAAAAAACAAGGAGGCGTGAATATATGTGTGTGTGAAGTTTTATTCAGACATAGAAAAGAACAGTGTGTGCCACGAGGTGAGGTGTTGAGATGAAAGAGGGAGAGGAAGAAAAATAAAAAGCGTCTGAAGTCTCCCGTCTTCCCATCCTGCCCTGAGAGCATCCTGCTTGTCTGGCCCAGGAGCAGGGGGAGGACAGACAATGAAATGAGGTAGGACCAGAGGAAGTCCTGACTGCTTCAGGCATTTGTTCCCACCAACTTCACTCCGTTCCACTTTTCTTTTTTTTTCTTCTGGCTTTTATCCTTTCCTCCTCCTTTCCTCTTCCCTCTCTTTTTATTCCTCCCATTCTGTAACTCTTTCTCCTCTCCTCTCCCTCTGCACTATGACATTTAGAAGCCTCCCACCAAAAAGGCTTTCTCTGCTCTCTTTCTTTATTTTCAATTCAGTCACCCTTGTTCTTATTCTCAGACAACATTAGCATTAAGTCAGCATCAGCCACATGCTGTGCGCTCTCTTCCTGGTCCCAATTTTTCAGTTCAGCATCTGGGCTCAAATAATATAGAAACATGGTCACCTTATCTCCTCAGAAATGACACACTGGGCTCACGTCATGTCAAACGTTGCTTCGTCCTATCTGATCCCCAGACTGAAAATAAAAAAATGGCCTGCTGAGCCCTGAGTGTAAGATACAGTCCCGGATTTTTAATGGAATGTGTGAGTGTGTGTATGTGTCCATGTGGTGTGCTCAGCAGAAATCTCCCTATCTTTGTCAGTTTTCACTGCCAGCATTTGTATAATGAAGGATGCACAGAGATGATCTTTCAGTGGATTTGTTTGTGACTACAGCAGCACACAAAGATGCAGAGAATACAAAGTCTAGTCACAAGACCAGTGTCAAATAGGGTAACGTTTGTAATATCCTTTCATTAACAAACCAAAAACCCATTATAAGAGGTTGATTATTGAGACCTGTTGATCTCAATGTCTTTTGTTTTCATTGTCACCTCGCACCCTTCATCAGCCCTCCTACCTGCGAGCATAGATCCTGAGGCTTCGCTCCCATGTTGTGGGGCAGTTCTCGGCAGCGTGTGGACAGGTTGAGGATGGCTGTGGCTGCCATGTGGGCGGCCTCCATGTCGTGACTGTAGTCAAAGCTGCTCTTGCTGCAGGTGCTGCTGGCGCTGCTACCCCCACCCCCTCTGCCTCCTCCCGCACCCCCTCCTCCACCTCCACAGCTCAGGCTGCTACTGCTACTGCTGGGAGCGTAGGTGCTGGTGGTGCTGCTGGCTGAGCTGGAGTTTTTGCAGTAACGTTTGGCTGCAGGACAAATTAAAGACATTTGAAAGAGGGTTTAATGCATTTCAATGAATATTTACAGTTATGTATGATATGGATTTACATGTTAATTGAATGTGTGTTTTCATGTAGTTTGTGTTTAAATTAAATCCTGCAAACTTGTCAAATACTGTACAAATTTTAGGATCTTGAACTTAAATTAAAAATATGAAGATTGTTTACTCTGTCAAACTTTCATAGTTTTTACATTCAGAAAAAATAACATTGTTGTCTGATAGATTTGATATTTTAATTGACAGTCATATCCCAATTTAAAATAATTTACCACATCCGAGGACACAACAAAATATTCTTGTGTGCCCAAAATATTTAAGCTTCGAATAATTGTGTGTTCATTTATGAGTTTACTAAATCTTGAACACAAATAAAAACAGAAAATCCACTGTGGGAGAAGTGAAAGGAATGTAATGGGAATGTACATTGGAAATTAATAGAGCAAATTTTATCTTGCTGTAAAATAATACCGTCATATCCTTTGGGGGAGGTGTCTCTTTGTCCATGCACTTTGGGTGCGATGGCCCGTTTCCCGTACACTTGGTGGTTGTTACTGCCATCAAAGGTGCTGTAGTCAAAGCTGGTCTTGGAGTACTTCTCCAGCTCCTTGGCCAGGTTAGAGCGGGGCGTGCTGGTGGAAACATTGTTCTTGTAACCATACTGAGGATAGTCCAGTTGTTTGACAAAGCACATAGGCCTGGAAAATAAATGACGAGGGGGTGGAAGTTGGACCGAGGCACTCAAAATTGCCCAGTTGGATTAGAGGGAACGTTGGGTTTGGTTAATAAATCGGCAGATGCAAGGGAACGGGTAGACTACTATGGTAAAAATCCAGGACTAGAAAATGGAGGATGATGCTGGTGGAAGGAAGGGTGATTTATGGTGCAGGGCCTCCCTTTTATACACCATAGCATGGATGTTTTCTTTCTTTGCTTTACAAAAAAACCAATTAAAAAAAACCCTGCTACAAGTGTTTTTTTCCCATCCCTAGTCAATAAAAAACCAAACTGAATTTCTGTATTACTTTTATTATACTTGCACACTTCTGATATGCTTTTATCATTTGATGTGCATTTATATCCCTGATCTAAGACCAGAAAAATGTTAAATGTAATATCTTGTACTTTTGATGTTCAGTTAGATATAAACATAAAATGTACAATTACTGACATTTCATCACAGCATATTTATGACAATCAGAGAAACTCTCCTTCAAAAAGCTTTGCCTTTACTCTGATAAATGAGAACAACTTTGTTAAAATCTAATAAAGCAATTTGCCTTCAATAGTGAGCAGAGGAATGAACATGCCGTTTCTTGAAAGTATTCTCGGTGGACAGGAGAACATAAACATAAAACAAAAAAGGAGACATAAAATCACAATAGCTTAACAAATTGCTGGCAAAAAAAGAACAAGCCATTCCAACATGATTGAGTATTGTTAGGTTTTATTACAGTCAGTACACCTTGGCATATAATGTATATTTGCATTTTCTTTCAGGGAATGACCACAGCTAAAGAGTACCTACCTTAAAACTCGGTCAGAAGCCTGGTTGGACTTGGAGCCATCACAGCTCTGGTGCTTCTCCTGGGCTTTGGCCAGCTTCTCAGCTGCAGCGATAGGACATCCTGACAGACTGAAATGAGAAAGTGACTTCAGTGGAAGAATCTGAGACACATTTTGATATGTGAAAATGTTACATTGAATGCACATGCTGTATGATGTTTGGCTTGTTAGAGTACTGCCAACCTGAAAGCTTGTGCACCTCAGTTTGTCAGCCAACCAATCCCATTGTCTACCAGTTTGATAGTAGCTGACCATATTGACTTACTTTTAGCACTTTCATAACAATACAATTGGTGATGGCATGCATGTCTCTGGTTGAGTGGCTTGAAATAATTCTCAGAATAGATGTTCCTTTATGGACAAATGTGCATTTTTACATGCATGCAGCAGCATCTTGTGTCCTTTAAACACATGCTGACAAGACACACACTCACTCACATACACTTGGGATCTAAACCTAGAGTCTGTTACGATAGAATTTAGGGCTGTAAAGCTTTCTCCTGACAAGTAACTGACCAAATGTGACAAAAGTTCATGTTGTTATCCTTAACCCCCATTATTCTCCATCTAGGCTGTCAGCTGTGGTGTGCTGGGCAGTGCTGAAAAAAATTGCTTTGACAATGGCCTGAAGCAGTGTAGAGTTGTGTCCATGAGCACCTGTCATCAGACGTGCCTGAATGTGTGCAGGGGTAATAGTGTTTATCAGGTTCGGAAGCGTGTGGTAGAGTATGGAAGTTTTTAACAGCTCTTTCTAGTTAAAGTGAAAGTTTACTGTGCATGCCTATTTTGCAGTGCAGCCGTGTCACTAAGCACGGCATGGAGGCATTCTGGCCCTCCCAGGTCTGCACCTCTCCTGTCACCCTGGCTGAGTGGCAGGAAGGTGCTAATGGCTGCTGCTATGCCCGACTCCCTGAGCATCTGCTGCGGGTGACACTCTTCTTTCACTGTCACCTCGCCCCGTCTGACAGCACTGGCAGGAGTGACCTGCTATTTTCGTTTCTCCCTCCAAACCTGCACCTGATAGGTGCCATTTTCACCACAAGCTGATAAATGATTTATGCTGTGGTGTGAATTGCGGCATTCCAATCAGTCTCAGTTAAACTATGGGATCGTTAAGCATCTGAACTATACTTGAATTATTTCTTTCTAACCAACATCATAAGGCAAACTGTACTTATCCACACACAAAAGACAATGTGTTGGAAAGACAAAGAGAAGGGATTTAATAATAACAAAAAAAAGATGATGTGAAAAAAAAACTGAGGATGACAAAATTATTTTAGGTAGCTCATTAGAAAAAAGTCCCACTGTGAAAAAAGGAGGGTGCAACATGGACAGTGCCAGTTTCACATGGGCAGGCTGTCGCTTACCTTCTGTGGGAGTTTCTGTTGCTATTGACATGGCCGCGTCCCGTGCAGCCAGGCGTAGGACACTTAAGAACATTCTCATACATAGCCACTACTTCATATAGACAGGAGACAGGAGTGAAAGACAGGGAAGGTTAGGAGCCCCTTACAATCACGCATGAGCTCTATTAGTGTGTGAGGAGCTTGGCATTATAAACATTATTAAGAAATGAGCCTGTATGAACCCAAATGACCTCTTCTTCATTTTAATGAACACTAGTTTAAGAGGGCAGTCAAGGTTTCCCACCATATTGCTTCCACTTACCCAGCCCTTTCAAATTAGTATTCATGGAATAGGGACAGTCATGAATAAAAAGATGTCATTTAAGTTTAACAGGACAAAGCCAGCAAGAGAGAGAAATGGAAGGAAATTTTGGGCATGCAGACAGTAGAGCAACCAACAGCTAGCAATCATGCAAAACACAAGCCTTGAAATCAGTGGAAGAAGCAGACAGATGGAATACAGCTCCTTGATACAGTGTGCTTTGTTATCATCCGCACGTTGTTAGGGTAGAGAGTGCAGTCTTCAATACCATTTACCATTAAAACAGTCCATAACTGTCTCAGATCCCCTTAGCAACCAGCCAATTAGATTAATGATCTATGGATGTCCAAGAGGAGCTGGCGGAGCACCGCAGGCGCGGGAAAGGGTTGTCTTGTGCGCAGGGCCAAACCCCATCGGCACCAGCTTCATCATTATCACCCCTTAAACTTTAACCCCCCATCATCCTCTTTCCCATACATACTAATTGGTGTTCGGTGCAGGTAATTGGACAAAGTCTGCCACCTCAACATGCCACAAGCCAATACATTATGCATATCCCAGTTTTGCCCTGCCCTCTGCAAAGACACAGATAAAATGGAAAGAAAACACTTGGGGCTCTATCTTGCACTCAGCGCAAGTGACTTTGTACACTGGCGCTTGTGTAATTCCTATTTTGCACTCGGCGCACATTGGAATTTTCCCTCCACAGACGCACGTCCTTAAATTAGGGAATGACTTTGCGCTCCCGGGGGCGATTCAGTGAAAAGAGGAGGCGTGTTCCGGTGCAAACGTTCACTGGTGCTATTTTGCCGTTTCAGAAAACACTTGCGCAACAGACCAGGAAAAACCTGGTCTAAAGTCAGTGGAACTTATTCAAAGCGCATGCTTGGCCATAATGTAGCGTGTGCTCAACATGCATACACTTTGATTCTCTCATCTACAAGGAAGCAGTTCCCGTTTTTGCAAACCATACAAAAAAAAAGTTGAAAAGATTTAAACAGAAGAACTAATTCTTTTTTCCTCTGATATTTGACGCGCCCGCCGTAGCCGTGAGGATCCGGGAGTGGCAATGCGCGATGTGCTCCTAGTGGAGCAGGTGGAGGGAGATGGAGTTGGGGGAGGAGGAGGAAGGGGCACAACAGGAGCAGGTGGCGAGTTTGGAGACTTGAGGCGATGCGCCTGAGAGGCAGCAGCAACATCGCCACCCGGTCAAGATGGCCATTAATACCTTGCCGCATCCTGGACAGTGCGGTCCGGTCTGACAATGCTGCCACGGCGTGTAGTGGGTCAGGATCCTCTGCACCTTGGTGTTTGCGCTGCTCCCTCATCAGCTGGCCCTTGCGCACTGCTCCTGAGGCCAGGTACGATGTCCTGGGGATGCCAGCCGTAGAAACAATTGTGGCAATTTCCTCCCACGCCTGTTTAACCAAAGCTAGTTTGGATGGATTTCTCCCATCCCCATACAATGCCACTTCTCGGTCTTTTACAGCCCTGACGAGAACCTGGCGTGCGCCTGGCAAATTCGCCATTATAATAGCAATCCGCCATGGAACAAGCGCGCCTGCTTATAAAGGGAATGTGAGATGGCGCTCTGATTGGTTTATTGCACGTTACGCCCAAACCACACCTATGACTAATGCAGCTACTTCAGACCAACCCATTTTAGATTTGCGCCGGGGCGCAAGAGTCATTTATCCCGCCGGCATAATAGCAACAGCGCCTGAGATCCGCCCACAAAGCTACTTGCGCTTTGCGCTTGAGACTTGCGTTTCAGATCGTTAAGATAGAGCCCTTGGTCTGATTCTGGTAGCACTGACTTAACTACAGGGATGATGAGGAGAAGAATGACATGAGGAAGCAATGTGGCTCCAAATGCCTTGTATGTTACAAAGGTAATTTAATTTAAAGACAAAACAAAGACTCCCATGTGAGGTGATTCAATATTTTAGCATTTGACAGAAAAGAGCTACAGGAACGGGAATTAATGAATTTGAGATATAATTTAATCATCATTTCTCACATGGGTGCGTAGGTAGTCGAGTGGTTAGTGCGCATGCCAATTACGCAGCAGACCCTGGTTCGAATCTCAGCCAGCGGACCTTTGCTGCATGTCACACCCCTCTCTCTCCCATTTCACAAATCTATCCACTGTCTAAATAAAGGTGTCTATGCCTAAAAAGAAAAAAAAGTCATAATTTCTCACATTTCCCAACGACCTGCCTGGTTGTATTGTGTGATTTCTCAATTAAATGAAGCCAGTGCATTAATAATACATTGTCCATTCAGTACAGCAAATGTGTTAACAGGGGAGATACTTAGCCCATAGCTAAATCTTCCACACAGGCAGGTATGACAGGTACCCATCTCTACTTTTAAAGTGGGGGAGCAAGGTGTCAGACTGCATGAGACTATTGTGCTCATATAACAGAAACCTGTGACTGACTGCTACATGGCTGCTAATGCAGAGACCCAATAGCGATAAATCATGCCATCTAAAGCAGGCCACCTTTTCACAGCAACAAGACTGTGTGTATATGTGTGTTTCACTCCCAAGTATCCTGAGAGTCAGGGAAGAAGTACAAGATGATGCCACAAAGATTAAGAAGAGAACTTTACACATTAGCGGTGTTATCTGCACAACAAGTCAGCCTGATCAACACAAGTGAGGAATAGAAGGAGTAACACAGACATAATATTCCAAAATCTCCAGTGACAATCAATTCAAGCACATCCCAAATTCCATTCTGGGGCTCTTGATCCCAGACAAGGTCAACTGCTCTGAGTCATTACACAGTTCTGGGAGGAGGGCACAGCTCAGGTTAGGGACCTTTGTGTGAGTGGCACTACACAGAAGAAAATTTATCAGTGACACTGCTGGTCTTTACAAGCCTGAGTTTCATGGTAACTAATTTCTTTGTCATTAAGGCCTTCTTTTCTTTAGATTGCAGTGTGGGTCATGGCAGATCATAACTTGATTTTCAGACAGCGGTTAATGAAACATGTAAAGGGCTTTTATTAAGGAGCTTGCACAAGGTGAATGAGACTAAATAAGTGGGGTGAAAGCTCTAAAGGGAAAACTCACTATTCATTCAAGGCTAATGTTTATTGCCACTTCACTTGATCTGTGGCTTAGAGATATGACACTGCCTTTCTATTCAACAGAACATAATTGAGCAAGGGATACAAATAAATGAATGGAGTTTAAGGCATGGATGTGTTATCAAGGTCTGTGAACATGTTCAAGTTTTGTGAAAAAATGAAATGTTAAGTCTCAATTAACATTAAAAAGCTAAACAGATTAATGAAAGATAACAGTGTGGTATTTCTCACAGTCAGTAAAACATGTTGTGAAGAAGCATGCCGCCATTATTTCCCCTACAATGGTTAAAAGCAACAACAATTGACAGGATTATCACATGCTTTTAATGCCTGTCAGTCAATAGATCTCATGCACTCAAATAAATCACTGATTGACAACTTTGACCATTCCACCAATCGCTGCATGGCCATTATTCACCAAGGTCTTATTTCCCATCTCATCACCACGGCACACTAGGCAGGCAATCAGCAAGCACAACCATGGCCCCATGCAAAAGGTCACAAGAAAAATGCAGCTGCAACCAAAGTGACCCCTCACTGTACCACCCGCTCAAATATCAAACACAGTCCAGTCATGACAGCAAGTACAGAGAACATCGAACAAGCTAGACACAGCAGTGTTTATGGGAAACATGCCAATTCCTGAACATCAAAGAACATAAAGGCCACAGGTTGGATAAATAAGCCAAACTGGTGTTTGACTGGTGTGTGACTGAAGTGCTTACTTTCTGGTGGCACCCTGTCTTTGTGTGGACAGCCAGAGAGGCTCCGATGGTGGGGGTACAGGCCTGTCACGTGACCTGTGCCGTCACAGCCTGGTGTCGGACACCGACTTTCCTTCTTGTCTGCACGTGAAGCATCTGTTATCAGAAAATCATACCGAGGTCATCATATATAACAAAATGGTGGACTGCACCAAATGTTACGCACAGGTTGGGCTGGCAGTAGCTTCATTTTAGATGATAAGGTTTATGGGTAAATTGTCATTGCCAAAAAAGTGTGTATGTTGGCCATATATTGATATCATATATTGATAATGATTATTTTGTAACTTCCTCATATCGATTTGGCATCGGCCCCAAAAATCGAGTATCAGTCAGGCTGTAGTACAGTTGTCTGAACACAGTGTTAAATTACAACTCATGATTTCATGATTATGTGCTTTTTTCTAGATTGATATAAATATGTAAACTCCAGGAAACAGTTTTAGTTGAAGAACCCACATCTGTAAGCAAATTTAGGCCCTTCTCTACTGCAACAAAAAACATTTGAATTTCAAGTGGATTTCATGTTTTATTCATAGCCCATTATGTATAACTGTGCTTATTTGAAGAAATGCAGTGAAAATTGACAAGAATAAAGACTTAATAACTGTCTTGATGACATATTTTGTAGTTGTCTTCATTAAAACCTCTCATACCTTCATATTACAATTTGTCGAGTGGGACACTGATGGTTCAAAAAGCATGCACACACACACACACACACACACACACACACACACACACACACACACACACACACACACA
>CAEMYA010000447.1:637776-667083 GCA_903131615.1 Diplodus sargus
AAAGCATGCACACACACACACACACACACACACACACACACACACACACACACACAGACAGACACACACACACACACACACACACACACACACACACAAACACCGGATGGGATTGTCTTTCCCTTCCCAAAATCTGGTTCTTCTGTTTCTCGGAAACCCACATCAGATATAGTTACCCCCCAAAAAGCAGCACTGTCAAGACAATTGACATCTTTTCTGTAGATGTAACCATTCACCTTTAAAACACTCTCAAAGAAGGTCAAGGATTCTTCTTACACTCAACATGCAATTGCTCTTGTTGATGCAGTTGACATTACCACTTGCAATGGAAATTAGGAATATTTACAAAGTAATAATAGTTTTGTATGATATCTTTTCATAGCAGAGTTACAGGAATATAGTGTTCAGATTGTATTATCAGTTTGGATCCATTTGTGTAACAGAAACATTTATCTGAATATTTGAAGCAAGATTAGCAGAGTAGGAAATAGGGAAAGGGAGTGGCTATTATATTTTGCCATAGAAAGAAAGACCACTGTTTTAAATTTACTGACCTGTGCAACTTAGTATCTCCATATAAGGCACTCACTGACAAACCACAATGAAACAGAGCTTGTGGAATAAGAGCAATAAAAAAAAGGACACATTTGAGAGGTGCGATGCAGCACACTGACTCATCCATTTACAACTGGTCACCAAATGAAAACCCTTGTCTCATTCATCAGATAAAAGGACCTCATTATCCATTTTTGGCTGTCATGTATCTATGTCACGTTAGAAGTATATGAGTTTGGTACAATATTACGATATCATGTCTGGTTCTTCTGTTAGCTAACATTTTTGCTAGTAAATGGTTTGCATTTTTATAGCACTTTTCTAGTCTAACGACAGCTCAAACCACTGTACAATACATGCCACATTCACCCATTCACACACACATTAATACACTGATGACGGAGGCTGCCATGCAAGGTGCCAACTGCTCACCAGGAGCAATTTGGGGTTCAATATCTTGCTCAAGGACACTTTGACATGCGACTAGGGGGAGCTGGGATTCGAACTGGTGACCTTCCGATCACTAGACGACCTGCTCTACCCACTGAGCCACAGCCGCCCGTCTAGTAAAGGACCTGGTATGCATGTTAAATGTGGCTTTTTATTAAAGATATTTTTTTTGGGCACATTATCACACTGACTTTGTGTTTGAACAGTAAGTTGGAAATAATTCTTCATTTCCACACACATGCATGCACAAGTGAACATGTACACATACATGATGCCTGTGCATTTTGTCCGTCATGCTTCCATTGCAGAGGAGCCAAGTGGAAGGCATATTAGAAAGCAGGGGATATTGATTGTGGCTGGGGACGGTCTGTGCTTTGCATAGAAAATGGCCCCCATTACCATACCATCTCTGGATAATTAATGTACAGTCAGTGTGCCTGTCGTTCGTTATCGGTCATTCTGATACCGTTCAATTTTCATCTCAGCCTTGTGCTTCTCTTCGGAGCTGGGCTGTTCTTTGGATCCCCCATCCCCCATTCCCCCTCCCTCATCATGCTCTGTTTTATGAATCACACAGGAACCCTGGTCAACGAGTGTCTGCTACTATCTTGACTGAAGGAAAGATGTTATCATGATGCAACTGTCTCACGTCCTCTCATTATTCCAACATTAGTCAGACACAGAGGCCATTGAAGGCTCTTGAAATGAACATTTGTGTGGCATTTAAGTTGCAATATATACCTGCGGTGCGTTGTCTGGCATTTAAGGTGTAATATCACCCTGCTGTTAATTAGCATGCTCTTATTTGTTGGCCTCATCTGATACCATCCTTATGGGAGGAAATCATTTAACCTAACAAATTTTAAATATTGTTGCACTAAAAGATCTGATAAGGAGTCAAATAAGGAAGACGCAATCAGACCACTGTAAATGCCACTGCAGGACTTCTATTACTGCTACTCCAAACGCATGTATGTTAGCACATTAGGTACACCATATAACAATTACCACTGCTGGAATACTGCAGTCTTTGTACTATGTATCCATTTATGTGTGCTTGTCTTTCTGTGGTATCAGTAAGTATCAACTTGAACAGTAGGTCATGACAAACATAAAAAGCTTCTTTGTTACCTACAGAATGAACCTTTCTAAAGACAGAGGGTCTCTGTGTTGTAGCTTCCACTCCCAAGTGCTTGTGCAGGTTTAAAAATAGGCAGCTTTACCCCAAGCTGCATCGAAGGGATGAGATTTGCGGTCCTAACAGTCCGTGCAGATTGCCATTACTTATGCCTGACAAGCCTACCCTCTGATGTTTCCATGCTGGCCTATTTTAACAACATAAGCTGCCGCTGCTCCCGCTGCTACCGAGATGCGTATTTCCAAATTGGCTGAAAAAGCTTGTCCTGGGGTTATAGCGAAGTTCCCAGAATGCATGTGGGCTGTCTAGTCTCCAATACAGGATAGATAGAATACAGAGCCAAACAGTGGCAGACAGACTTTTTACCTGAGCTTGTTAAATGAGGTAAACATGACTATACTTGTGTAGATATGGTTTCCAGTGGATCATTGGTGTACATCTGAGCATATCCATGTTTGAAAGAGCCACTCACCTTTATGGTAGAAAGGCTTCTTCATTCCATCAGGTAGCCGGGCTTTACGCTCAACACCGTAACCATGCCTCTGGCTGTGGTCGTCATGGTTATACCTCACCCCGTCTCTCCTGGCAGCCTCAGCCGCCATCTTATCCCGCATTGCCTTAGCACGCTCCGACTCTAGTGCAATGGCCTTCTCCAACAGGGACAGGTTACCCTTTGTCATGTCGAACACTTCTTCTGATCGGTCTGATGTCACAGAGGCTGTGTCCTCATCAAAGTCCCGGTGGATGGAGTGATATCGGTCATCCTGTGCACAACTGGAGAAGGCCTTGGAGCGTGGGCTCAGCTGTTCCTCAAGCTTCATGAGATTGTCCATGTCAGAATAACTCCTTTCAAGCATCCGCCTGTCATCTTGGCTGTGGTTGAAATCCCCATAGCTGTGATGCAGGGGCTGCTGATTGGGATCCCCACATGAAAAATGAATTTGTTGGGATGGCCCATTTCGGTCAGAGGACTTTGTTTCACTTAGTTTCCGAGCCAGGTCAAAGCACTGATTCCGTAGGCACTCCAGACTGCTTAAACACACTTCCTCGTCGCTGTTTTCTATTTGTCCATTACTAGTTGTTTTACCTTGTCCGTTACCACCATTATGTGCATTTCCACCATTGTGAGTGCAGTCATTCTCACCCCCATTCTGAGCTGTACCATCCTCAAACTCCTGTCCATCTAAATTGTCAGCCAGTACTGCACCATGACCTTGGGCCAGCAGTTTCAGGGAGTCCACTGTCTCCCGAACGACATCACTGTCAATGTCCAAACTTAGATCACCCCTCTGTGTTTCATCCCCTTCCCCCTCTTCTTCCTCCTCCTCTTCCTCCTCCTCTTCCTCCTCCTCTTCTTCTTCCTCCTCCTCCTCCTCCTCCTCCTCTTCATCATCTTCCTCCTCCTCCTCTTCCTCGTCCTCTTCGTCTTCTTCCTCAGCGCTGTTGGACGAGTTGCTGTTCATCTCAGATTCTGTCATGGCTCGGTTCGCAGCATCTTCTGCGATCTTGCCCAGGTTGAGGAGGGACTTGGCCACAAGCTCATCGTAGTTCTCATACTCATCATTGTTATTGTCGTCCTTCTCTGTCAGTTGGCCAGATGTGGCATTACCACCACCACCTCTACCATCGCCTTGGGCCCCCTGGCCGCTGCTCATCTGATCGTCCTCTGTTGGAAAGAAAGAACAAACATCTTGTAATTTCATTTCCGTTATTCTGTTTTACTGGCAAATCAAATTTCTGGGCTTGGTCCATCTAATTGGATAAGGAACTCTTTGCTTCCCCTAATAATTTACTTTGAGAGTCTTAACAGCAGCTTGTGTTCTGAATTGTGAATCAGCACAGGAAGTTAAATATAGCGACTGGGGAAGGTTCCAGAGAAAGATGCTCTAGTAAAAAAGAATCAATGATACCAGGGACTATATCTTTAGCAAGTGTTATATTTGCCTTATTTCCAAGATGACTTTTGATAATGATATCCACAGGTCTTATTATTAACAGTACTGCAAAAGAATTCTGTAAATAGCTGCAAACGAGATAACATTTGATTCATTATTCAGCAGTGTAAATCAAAACACTGTGAGAAATCTTTGAGTTAGAGATATCTTTTTTTTTTTAAACAGGAGTCTAAAATCTGAGAGATAATGTAGTGTTCCATCTGCCACATTCAGTAGCTATTCATCATATGCTAGTAAAGTTATTTTTTTCACTCATCAGTATCTTTAGAATTCCTTTTACTGCCTAATTGATTCTGACAGGCTGCAAAAGGTTACTGAACCTCTTATGTCAGTAATTTCAAGCACTCACTCCTGGAGCATTTCCAATCGCTTCTTTCACATTTCCGCCCTGAGCAGCCAAGAGCACATCGCTCACATTGGCTTCACATTTGGCACTTACAACCCCCCACCAAATTGAACAGATAATGAATAATAGTAGAAGTGACAACAGTACAATTGTTAGTGATGAAATATTTACTGTGACCGGGTTCAAAGACATGTCTGTAATCACAATATACCCAATGACTCATCAGTATCAAAATTACAAGTAGGAAGGTTGCAAACACATCACAATATGCATTCAAAAACAAATCTGAATTATTTCAAACCACATACTTGTACTGCATGTAGACTACACAGACACTCACACTGACTTTCCCTCACTCACATACTGTACACAAGCATGGTTACACACACTCCAATCTTAGAGTAACACAGTTTTAGTGCTCTGGGGGTGAGGGCTTTGGAGCGGGAACAGGAAACAGTCATGACTGACCAGACATGTATTTTAACAGTAGAAGGCTTCTTACAGCAGCGTCCTGCACCGGGGATTTAATTTTTGATGGCATGAAACATGGCACAGGAACAATATGAAGAACAATCAAGGTACACAAAAGGGAAACAAAACAGATAAAGGAGGGAACAGAGAAATGGTCCCACTCTGAATTGGCTGTGGATTTGCTACACAAGCCACTGAGTAACACTGAGAAGCTCCAGAATGTCTTCTCTATTACATTTAGGAAACTAGAATTGCTGTCTTGGGGCAAATGCTGTACATGATAAAGAGCCATATGGAAAGATTTTTCTGCTTTTCTTTGGGGGAATGCTGCAGATTATAATGTTGTTAATTCTTTCTATTCAAGCACACATAATAATTGAAGAAGAGCTCAATGATAAGAAGAATTTGGAGAATTCATCAGAAAAGTGAATACCATCCAGTGACAACAAGTACTATGGCCATGTCCATATCACTCATCAAAAAGACATGACAATCCACTACCAAAAGACAATGCACTACTACCAATGGAAACAGAGAGGCTTGATGGGCTGAAGAGACAGTGGCAACAGTCCGCTTTCTAAATGTTAAGGGGTAAGGCCTCGGCTGTAGGCGTTAATGAACACCAGTCTGTAGAGATGTTTTCACATTCTTTACAAAAATACAGGCATGGATGCTGAGATGCCACATCAACACTTTGGGTGGGTAGAGCTACGCATCAAACAGGGTTAACACACTCCTCTCTCAGAGCTTCACTCTTAATTGGACTTGAAGGCACTGTCAGATCCAATCGTGATGCGGGGGTTTAATGCAAAATCTGCTGGAGAGAAACCTGCCAAATCTGGTTTTGGCCACATTGGGGGGATGGGGGTCCTGTAATCCCAGTCCCAAAACTAGATTGTACTTTGTACAGTATCATGTGTACAAAAAGATAGGCATAATAATAAAAAAAAATGCTTTGATTGTGAATCTCTAATATTCTTAAAATGTATTATTTGTCAAGTCCTAAAAAATAATCATGGCTCCAGTTTTTCATGATTCAGCTCCATGTAGGATCTAATATTTCTGGCAAAGGTCTTATGCAGAAGTTTAACATTGCAATGGGTGGAAAATAATTGCAAAGGAAGACCCTGCTACTTTTCAGAAGTAGCTAACAATTAAGCGCCAGTGCACCGCTCCTCCAGCTTTTAATGGGTTTAGACTAGCAGTGTAATAAAACCTTTGAAAATAACTACGTGTAATGCAAGTAAAATGCGCAAATAAATTAATGAATGAATTGTCTAAAAACTATACACAAGAAATATTCAAAATGGCTTTAACCATGTATTTTGTTTCAGGTCTTTTTCTCATTCCAATGCAAAACACCATCAGTGTTTGAACATCATTGTTTGGCTCGTCAGATATTAAAATATAAACCACAGATATGCAGATGCAATACTCGACAATAATGGCAACATTTTAAAATAGATATGTTTAGAATTGTTTAAATTTAGAGAAATATGTTTATTTGTTTTTTGGTGGAAAGTTACACAAGAAGCTTGATACTATTCTCCTGTGTGTATGTTAAATATGAACATACTCTTAGCAGCTAAATGACTTTAGCCTCATACAAAAACCTGAAAGGCGGAAAACAGCTATAGGTAACAAACTCCAACTATCAGAAGAATTCCTAATTACAAGATTAGATCTGGTTTGTTTGATCAGTACAAACATATATGTGTAAAAACAATAATTTGCCATTTCACAGGGGTTATAAGGCAGACGACTTCTTCTGGGCACAGTGATTTGCTGGAGTGTTTACTGGCTACTTGATAAGCGGCACCTGAGCCAAGAAAAAATCTGCCACATAACCCCATTAAAATGGAAATCTGTAATTTTTATCTTTATATAAATAATCGAACAAGTAGTACAAGTTTTGTATCTTTATGTGGATTTTCTACCTTTGGACAAAGCCAGGCTACCTTTTTCCCTTGTTTCCAGTCATTCCACTCAAAACCAAATTTGCTCCTGAAATGATGGACTATTCCTTTAAAATTGAAAAGGTTGTTTTAGTGCATTTAGTGTATTTGAGTGTATCTATCCAATGTGTTTCAATATGATGATAAAGCAATCTCACCTTGCCCTTGACTCTGCTCTCCTTCCTCCTCCTCTCCCTCGTCAAAGTCCACCTCTTCTAAAGCTTCCTCCTCTTCATCTGCCTCCTGTACCCTCTCCTCATCGGCCTCCTCCTCCTCTTCTTGCTCCACCTCTACCTCCTCTCCTTCCTCCTCTTCCTCACCCTCTCCATCCCCTCTCTCCATCTCCCCATCTTCATGCTCCATTTGCTCTATGTTGTAGTCCATGTAGCCTTCCATCTCCTCCTCTTCCTCCTCCACTTCACCCTCTTCCTCTTCTTCCTCTACTGTTTCTTCCTCCTCCTCTTCCTCCCTGTTGTCCATCTCTTCTGTTCCGTCTGTCTCGTAGCAATCCTCCATGGTGGAGTTGTTCATGTCACCTAGGTAGGCGCTCCTCTTAGGGGACGTTTCCAGGGCTTGTCTGTCTAGACTCTTTCTCTTCTTGGCCAGAGGGCAGCCGTACACACTGCAGAGGGGAGATAAGAGGGCAGCCATTAGCTGTTAGCCTCACCTGGCCAGAAGTGCTATTGCTCATTTGCAGTCAGGATTCTGAGTTGAGGTGTTGTGCTTTACAAACTACATTTGGAGAGAATAAAAAGCACAAAACAGAAATGGAGCAAAAGCTTCCAACTGCCACGAGACCCCCCCTCTTAAGTTTGTCTGCTGGGAAATATATTAAACTTTGCTTAACCAACATAATTAGAAACGTAATCATTAACTATTGAGCAATAATATAAAATGGTCAATTTCTTCTAGAAAAGCACATACAAATGGATGAAATCTCTATCTTTGAAGACAACAAAGCAGAAGATTACTATTATTTTCAGTTTCATTTATATTCAGGTAACATTAATTTGTTCTTCAGGCAAAAGAAAATCACTGTACATGCTCCGCAAACACTTTGTTCCAGACTGATATGCCCTTGTTCTGACGTGAACCAAGTGCAGCAAAACACAACTGCCTGTCTGAAATTGACTGTAAGAGACAACCTGCAGCCTGATTAATTGAATCTTGCCAAGGCACCTTAGATTTTAATGTATTCTCTGTCTCCCCTAGGCAGCAGGGGGACAGATCCTAATCTGATAATCTGGGTATTCGCTCAGTCTGTTGATCACAAGGGTTCAATCCATTTCACTCACCAAACCTCTGAGAGCCCCGAACTGCTACCTGCCCCCCCAAAGTAAGCTGCATAAGTGTGACTTCAGAATGAGTGCTGCTATTTGTGCATTTATGTATGAGTTTGTGTATGTGTGTGGCTGTGTGCAAACATGTGGCACATTTGAACAAAAGCACCCACAGTCAGTCAGTCAGAATTATGATGAGTTCTGCTGAGTGTTTTGGCGATCAAATAAACCCCCTGTCCAGGCTGGAGTGTTAGAGAGCTAAACATGCTTTGGGCATGTTCACTCAGCTGTGAAATATCCCTGGCTCCTATTCTTTACAACCTCTGGACATTTCCCTGGTTCTGCGCTACTTAGAGTAAGACCTGATGTGAATGAATGGCACAAGGCTGTGTGCGAGACTAAGAAAATGGTAGGTGTTAGTCAGTGTGTGCTGGTTTTGTGGTCAAGTGGCTATAGAAAAGGATCATGGCAGTGGTGAGATGATATTGTAGGATGGTGAATCACAATCTTCCAAACTGATTGCTGTTTCCTCTTTTTCTGTTGTTATATAGTGAGTCCCACAGTGTAATATCTATCTATCCCGCTCTCCCTGATGTCCATCAGTCAGCCAGGGTCCAGTCAGCTGGCAGGTTCAATCTTGCACAGTCCAGGGATTCCTTAATGGTCTGACCCCCTGTACCCCCTGCAAACAGAGGCCTCATTGCATTAATCTAAGCCCACATGGAAACTCATTCCCAGCCTGACAGCCAGACCTCTCCCCCAGGGCAGCGCGAAGGTCTGTCGGACAGTGAGGGAGCGGGGGTGTGCGGTACGGCACTGTGATCAATAGTGCTTGTGACTAAACATCTCAAATGCACATTAAAATGCCACTCATCCTGGCCCCTCCATTTCAGGGCCTTCTCCAAATAAATCAAGGGCCGGTCCCAGCAGGTTAGCGGCTGCCAAGGCAGGAAGCCTGGCAGGAGAGGAGGATAGGTGAGTGGGAGGAAGGAGGAGGGGGAGCACTGCAGGGATGGAAAGAGGGAGAGGGAAAAGTGCTGTGGGAATGGCAGACAGACACAGGCCATCAACCCTCTATTCCTCTTTGTCTCATGCCTCTCTAACTTTGTCTTCACCATATAGTCTTAAGGCAGCATTTGCTGTCAAGCAGTGCATCACAATTTAGCTCAGTGGTGACTACACCTGAATCAAAAAAGTTGTTGAATTGCTTTAATCAATCATCATCATCTAATGGATAGTAAATAATAAATGCCAGGTTGTGTGTATTGTATCTTTAAAAGGAGTCAAGTTCACTTCATTATCCTTTTAATAATGGAGAGTGAGGAACAAAACCTGATATGCTAAAAGATCCACCTACAGTGGAACAGATATTTGGTTCCTATTTAAAAGCTCCTGATCATCGAATGAAACTGCAGAGCATTTGAGGTAAATTACTTTTCATCATACTCTGTTAAGGAGTTGTGAGGATGCTGTGACACTGTGAGAGGTGTGTTTGGCCCGACGCTCCTATGCTCAGTGATGACTAAGGAACAGGAAGCCTCCACAGCTCCTCCATCCCACGTTGCATGGCTCTGTCACTGTGTGACCTTGGCTACAACATTCGTCATCACAGGCAATGCTTCCCACTCACTGCTTGGCAGTTAAAATTCCAGAAATAATTTGGTGGCACTTGAATTAAAAAGAAAATAAATTCTGCAGGCATTGTGCACAAAAAGGAAAGGATGAGAAAACACTGTGTCTCTCTAAGTCTCCATTACTTTGTCCCCTGTTAGAATTACAAAATCCTCCAGGAGGAGTTTGTGGTATTAGAGGTGGCAATCAAAGAAGAAAAGAGCTTCAGATAACAAAACGACCACTTCAAATCATATGGAGTGGGCATCCTTAGCATTATAAGATTGAACAAATTATATTACATTGTGAGCAAGTGGCCCTTATTGCAGACAAAACCTTCTTGAAACATTACAGAGAGGTCCCCATTTCTGGATCATTAATGTGAGGCAGGAGAAAAGAGCAGAGAACTCCTGTTCGGCTAAATTTGGGCGACAGTTGAGCGACTGCTGGAATGCGACAGCATTCCATGGTGCCTTTATTAGCAGTCATATTAGTGGCTGTTCTCAGCAGGGGCTAAAGCTTTAGCCAGTCATTAGCATCACATGCTATTTGTCTCTATGACACAGAGACGAGGCCACTGTTGCGTCTTCTTCTGCCTCCTCTCATTGCTGCTTTTTCCTTGACTTTTCTCTCTCATCATCTCCTCGTGTCACCCAACATTCAAACCACATAATTTCCCCCTCTGTTATCACCCATCAAAACCTCACCTGCTTCCTTTCCTTCCATACATACACTCTCTCTACCTCCCCTATATATATATTTGATATATAGTACCTCAATTCCTCTCTCCCTCTTTCTGTTTCATATATTGATACTTTCCCAACATACTCTTTCCACTTTTCCCCCATTTTTTCCAACCCCCTTCCCTCAGCCATGGCTTATTGTTGTCACTCTCAGCAGAGCACACAACTGATGGTGGGAATACACCACCTCTGGCTTTGCCCCCTATCCAGCTGGAGGATCTATAGACACGTGTGGCAGAGCCCCGTCTCCATGGTGATACCCTCCGGAAATCCATGAGGGAGTCGCCATCCTCACAGCCAGTGAGGAAAAATGAGAGAGAGAGACAGACGGCGAGAGAAAGTGAGAGGTGCATAGTAGAAACAGAGGCTATATGCAGACATGAGAATGTATGTTTTTGTGCACGTGTGTATATACCTCTTTTGTGTACACACAAAATGGGGAAATCTAGAGTGGTTGAAAAGAAATAGAGGTGTGTGTGTGTGTGTGTGTGTGTGTGTGTGTGTGTGTGTGTGTGTGTGTGCAATCATGCGTGCATGTGTGTATGTGAGAGGAGAGAGGATCATTTCAGAGCTGTCAGGCTTCTCCCGCGAGCAGGGAAGAACAAAAGACAGTGTCTTGGTGAGGGAGGCTCAGCGCATGGCAGACGCTGCAATTTGGGGCGTTTTCCAGCATCTCAGGCTACAGCTCACATATCAGCTGCTGTGCCTCATTCACACAACCATCAGAATGACAGCTTTAAATAAAACTTATACAATATGTAGCTGCAGTGTGTCTGTGAGACATGTATGATGGGTGTGGTTTGCCTGTTCCGATTTTATATACCAGTCGGTTTACAGCCCGATTCAGCAGACATAGGGCGTCGGGTTGGGAACGACAACTGACGTCGGGCATGAAAATCAATTGTTTTATGCCATGTAGTGTGTCATAGTGGGAGAAAATTGACAGCGCATTGAGGACTGTGAATCTTGACCAATAGGAGCCGAGATCGCTCTTCCATACACAGCTGTAAATATGGGGAAACAAAGAGGATTAATGTCGGTGCAGCAAGGAGAAACTATGAAACATGGTTTTGATGTAAAACATCATCAGATGTATTTAGGTGGCTTTCTGGATCCTAATGGAAATCTGAATCTAGCAGAATATGTTTAATTTTATATTGGTTTAGGCATGATTGAATTAAAGGGCACTGTTGGGCCTTAGTGGAGGTATGTTCTCTACTTAGTGCCTTTCTAGTTATGTATTTCAAACAAGTACTATAATGATTGAATAATAAATAATAATAAAATTATTTGTGTTTTAAGAGTACTTGAATTAAGTGCAAAAGTTGGGATTTTAAGATGGATCAGGTAAATTACAGATAAGTGTATCATACAAGCCATTTTGCATAAATGATAGCAGAGGTCCTGTGCAGGAGAGCTCATCTAGCAGCAGATTCTAGGGGTGTAATGTGGCCATCAGTCATCCTGCAGCTAAATTCACTCCTGGATTAGCCAGGTAAGGAGTCTCTTCACCAGCGTAATGACTTCAATCAATCACCCTAACTCAGAGACACACAGTGAGGCCAGCTAGTTAGCTGCTAGCCCAGCAGCCATTTTAGGGAAGGAATTCCATCCTCTTGCCTGTCCATTTGTCTGTGGAAGCCACAGTGGAGGCTGTCAAAGTAGCTGTTCACTAAGCTAACAAAGACAAGCAGATATGAATGAATAGAGAGACTGAGTTAAATTTCACCGCAAACAGAACTATACTGTCTTGCTTCATTTAGGAAGAAATTAATTCTCAATGGTAATACATTGAGAGAGTGTTAAGTCATGTGCAGTTTTCTTTCTCTCACTGCACAAGTGCTTCATCGTGGCAAGTGCACTGCCAATGATTCCTGCCTGAAAAACAATATGAGCATGAGATTCTGTATGTCACATTTTTCAACAGTTATTGAAATCCCATAGATGTTTAAATATTCTCAACTCTTCTGTGCAAGTCCTGAAGCTGCAGTGTTCGGCATTTACCACGGCAACTTAATGCAGACAGTACGAAGTACTGTTCAGAAAGACATTTCTCTGTGCTGGTCAATTATGCTCCTCCTCTGCTCTTCTATAATCACACAAAGAGCTGATCTTTAAAGCAGTCTTATGAATTTATAATGTGTAGCTTATATCTGTTACTGGATATGCGGGCTGTTGCTTCTTCTGCAACAATGAAGCTGAAAGGATCCTAGACTTCTGTGATAATCAGTGGCAAGGGGTTACTCTGCATTACAGATTGTGAGCAGACCATGTAGGCAGAATGTCAGCAGCGCTTCAGTGTGTTTGCCATTACCGGTCAAAAAATGGCCAAACTGGCCTCAAAGGTGCCATATGTAAGAATGTGGCCAAAAAGGGTTACTACACTCAAATTCAAAATACTGCGGCGAGTCGTATCCGCCTCCCCCTCCTCCCCCTCCCCTCCAGACTCGAGGTTGCCAGAGCGGTCACACAATTCTGTTCTCTCAGTAAAGATCAAGATGTATTATTATTTATGGTAATGTTAGCTGTTGACGAGGGATGGACATATCAGATGGAATAACGTTATGCATGATATTTGACAGAACTGTCCCTCATTTTTGCCTCCCCTTTTATAACTTCATATAGTTTATGGCAATATACATGCAAAGACCTAAAGAGCAGACAGCAGCACGCTGGAGACCGGATGCCCGTACCAGGACAATGCTAATGCTGCTAGCGTTTGTTTCTACGATTGAAATAAATAAAGTTATTACTCGACAGTTCAAAGTATTCGAAATGTCCATCCCCTTCAAGCTATGATGCTAACTTAGTTAACCAAGCTTAACTTCCCTGTCTAGGAGAAGACTAGCCAATTCTGTATCCGTTTTCAAATCCCTCTCAGCTTTCAACTCTCTCCACCATTCAAATGCATCTCCTATATAGATCCTCGCTTTGCCTCGAATATTATCTTGGCGTTTTTGTGATTCATAACGAGGTCTTTTAGATTTAGTTGCCTCCGCCGTTGTAGCTCAGTAACTGGCAACCTGTGGTTGCTCGGCAGCTGAGACTGACTGCAATGATTTGTAGACGCCGGTGGGTGGCGCCACATGCCAAAACATGATTTCAAAACATCAACATGATTTGCAGTCTGCAAAAGATTTTTTTTTAATGCGAATATTTTGGCTGTACTGTTGTTGTTGGTGAGTTCAGTATGTTACATGAACATTATTCCTGAGTCTCTGTTACATATTAGGATGATTTTACAGCCAGCTGCTTTAGATTTCTTACATATTGTACCTTTAGGAAAAGACTAGCCTAAACTCAAGGGGGGACACTAGGTCACTTTTGCCAGGCCCTTAATCATAGGAAGGCCAAAAGGGCCAAAAAAGACCCTCTAGCCCTTAAAATAATATGCTGGAGATAATTTTGTCCTGGGCACAGGCAAGACTATCAATGGCCCTGGTTTTCATGATACTGGACTTTCTAACTTTGATACAATGCCTTGAAAAATACCAATATTCAAAAACAGCATCATCTCTGGAGGAGGTGGGGCCACGTGGGCACTGCAGTGGTGAATGTGTCAACTCACTGTTGGAAACGAGACTGAAATCTAACGGCTGATACAGAGTAATACAATGGTTTCAAATATTCAGAGTTGATATGTATTGATAAATTGATATTCTTGGCAACATTCATCTTTAATGAGAATATCTTACATCGCTCTTAAATGTTTCCAATGTAGGGCAGCGACAAACAATTGTTTTTGTTATAGTCAATTACTTAATTAATCATCTGATCAAAAAAATGTCCAGGCTGACATCTTAAGACTGCTGCTCAATTTACTGACTCATAAGAATATGAAAGAAGCACATTCTCACAAATAACCAAGGAACGCTTGTCATTTTTGCTTGAAAATTAACTTGAGCAATTTAAAACAGTAACTTCCATTTACATTGTCAGTAACACAACAATAATGTTGACTAAGAGTAAAAAAATAAAGAACTTCACTTCATATTCTCTACTCTTCCCCTGAAAAGACCAAAACCCAAAATGGATTGATCATTCTAACAAATACTGCCTCGTAGTTGAAGACTGAAGTATCTTTTTCCTCTCCACACCTGTCTAAAAACAATTAACACCACATCAGTGAGCCACACTGTTGCATTGGGTGACAAGTTCCTTCATTCCTTCATACATGAACATAGGAACTGAAGTCAGTCCCTCATATTCAATCCTAGTCCCAGAAAAAATGGCCAAAAATGTCAACTATTAGCAGCCTGATCCTGTACTGTAATTCTGACATACGGACTAGTGCCTGCCCTTCCCATGTTACATTGTGATTGCTGCTCTGTGTTATGTCCACCAGGCTCCATCTCCCCAGCAGAGGAGATGGGCTTTTTGACATTGATGTAATTTAGTTGGCAGCATGGCGGCAGCTCTGAAGGCAGGGCTGTGTGTGTGTGTGTGTATTTGTGTGTGTGTGTGTGTGTGTGTGTGTGTGTGTGTGTGTGTGTGTGTGTGTGTGTGTGTTGGGGGGGGGGGTTAGAGGTCAGAATGTGCCCAGCCTGGAGCTGGCCCTAAGCAGCTGCTCGCCCTATCACCAACCCCCACCTCCCCCATCATGCCCATGTCCCCCTGGCACGCTCTGCACTCAATGCACATGATCTGTTATTCCCTTTGATGTCTTCCCTCAGGGAGTCAGTTACAAAAAAAAAAAGGTGGAAAAAAAGGGGTTGGAAAAAAAGTGTAAACACCACCTGTTTATCTGACGATGGGTAATGTTGGAAAGATAGTCTGCAGTCTTGTCATAACCTGCACAGGAGGCAAATATGGGGGAAAATTACAAAGAGAAAAAAATAAACAAATGGCTTCAGAGAGGAATGAAGAGGAGAGTAGTGTGTGCATGTCACTGTAAATTCAGTGGCCCTGGTTTTGAAATGCTTTCAAAGTGTGTTTTAAATTGCATTAGAGGTTTATGTCGGGACAGACTATACTGAAGGAAAACAGTCCTATTACTCTTTCTTGTGCTAAGACAGAGACTATGATGTAGAACAGACAATGTAGTATTGTAATAATATACTATTAGACCACAAGTAACTGAAGTTTTTCAAGACAAGGACCAATCTGCGTCCAGCTTCATCATACTGTTGAAATGATAACAATGGTGTCAGAGCCGAACTGAAATGAACCCCAAGGCTCCAAATGCAGTCTAAAGAGTATAAACTAATGACAGAGCTGACAGATCCAACCGGCTCTGTTCTCCTCACCCTCAGCCCACACTGCCTTTTTGATGATATAAAGCTTTCCCATTAAATATGGAAATTTCCGTTTCGGCGACAGATACTTCACAGTTGGGGGTTGATGGCATAGACTGAGATTTTCTGGAAGGGGAAGTGGCAGATTTTGATTAATGCGACCTTATCTGGTTCTGCACATGGAGACGGAGGGGTTGCTGAGCTTGGCGGGGGTGGATGGCTGCCTGTTCTCTTCTTTTTCCAGACCTCTTTCTCCTCCCTGTTTGAAAGGCTTTCACTCACTTGCTCTTCATTTCTGCTCCTGCCTTCATTTCCATCCTTTTTTGGTCAGTGCGCTCATCTCTGTTACAATGTAAACTGTGCTTTAACATCTTGTAGTCACAAAGTTCTTTAACTTCATATGGCCTTCTGATAATTCTGTTTAATTTCCCTCTTTACTCTCTGGCCCCTTTTCACCTCCTCAGTCTCTTCATCTCTACATCCCTGCTCCCTTTTCCTAACCCACTTAAACATTTCCCTGCTTCTGTTAAAACTGTGCACCTCCCTGTTGCTCCATTCTATCTTTAAATTCCTCTCCTTTACTTCTGTCTTGTACCCTCACCTCTCCTCTCCTCCTGCCAGGCAGAGAGTGAGGTGCAGCAGGGCTGCTTCGCCCTGTCGCTCCATCACCACCTGGCCCAGTTCCAATGCTTTTAGTGAGAGCTATCTGTCAAGCTATGAATAATACAGGCCCAAGGCTGGCGTTAGCTTGCTAGCTAGCTATGTGGAATCCAAATGAGGTCTACAGCAGGAAGAGAGCACTTGACTTTTAGCTCACTACCACGATCTCTCTACCAAGACAGGCAATTACTCAGCCCACAGCCCCAGCTGCAGCCGTGGCAATCATAAATGTGTCCCCTCACATCCGCGCCTGCATACCCACACTACAAACACACTTTGCCTGCATAAGCAGACATGCACATCCCATTTCCTGATCCAAAAAATAGTAAAATTTGTCTATGCAGAGACAAAGTAAAATCCGTACTGCAGTCTTGTCTTTTCTGGTAGCGACAAGAAAAACATTGGAACAAATTGCACGGAAGGAATTGAAAAGCTCAAAAATATTTTTGACAATGATTTCATTGAGTGTAATAACGAAATAACAGCACTGATTGTAGGTGAAATACTCAAGTCCATCTACAAGACATTTTTTTCAGGCAAACCTTTATTAAGGTTTCCCTCCTTTGGAAAAGCATTTCATATGAACAATACTCAGACAAAAAACAACTTCACACTGAAATAAGGTGTGCAAGGCAAAAACTAGAGGCAGATTTTTTTTAGTTCTGAATAAACCTCTGCAGCATGAAGAATATGAGAGTTAGAGATTGATTGATAGTTATAATTATGACACGGAGAGAATTTGTATTGCAGAGAGAAAAAGTTGCAAGATTTACAAGAAAGAAGTGAGACATTTAACATAAACGTTTAAGGCAAACTAAGATCCACTGAAATAACTCTTCCTGTTATTCTGGAGATATCTAAGGCACCACTGAGCTTCAAAGATCTATTAATCAACAGTGGTGTTACTTCATCATCTCTTATCTTTTGATTAACACAAGACACGTTGGCCACCTTTATCACACTTGTTCCACAGTTATGGCATGAGGCTGAGAGGGCTATCACATGTATCAGGCTTATGACACATGTATCATGGCATAATTAGCTTCGCACCAAGGCATCCTTAGGTGACAGTGTTAACCCATCCATCATTGCTTCTAATCATTCGTTGGTGGAGTGTGGGATGTAATTACCGAGTGCTAGGCAACGACAGGCTTCACAGGTAAAAATAGTCATGCAAGATCAGAGCATTCTGCATGTGTTTGGCGTGTAGGGTGTGTGCAAAAGGTGTGTGTGCATGTGGGTGAGGCGACATAATCCTGTGTGTATGTGTTTGCATGTGTGTTTGTGTGTGTGTGAGTGTGACTGTGGGTGTGAGCTTCTGCATGCCTGCATGTATTGTGGTAATGAGATCTAGTTAGTGATGCTCCAGAGTGTCTTATTAACAAATAATAACAGCACTCCTTTGTTTTTTACCTCTCCTCCCATCTATTATTCACACCTCACAGATTTACTCATGATTCATTTATAGGAGCATCTTGTGCAACCTAGAAACTAAATGTCACCCAAACACCACTGTCAGATGGTGCTGTGTGTATGAGCATGTACGCAATGTTTCTGTGTATGAATTGTATCTTGCATCATGTGTGCATGTACAGTATCACTTACTGAAATTAGGTATGGAGCTATGTAAATAAATTCTTCATTTAACAAACAGTACTTACAGCAACAATCCAACAATAATGCAACAAAACTTTAAAAAATGTCTCTGCTTCAATCTAGCTCCAACTGTATATGCACACAGAAGTGCTTATGATAGAGTGCTATTAAAATAGATGAGTTGGATCTTGCCGGATCAGTTACGAGGGCTGTAGTGAGGCTATTCTGCCATTCAACCCCCCTGTTGTGAAATCAGCATGGCGTCCTGTGTACTTCAGTTGGATTCTCTTTCTGCTGAAATTGCCATGCTGGAGAGAGGCACTCAGCTGGGAATGCTGCTCTACATGTGAAGTAGGTTGTGCGTGTGTGAGAGCTTAGGAGATATGTGTGTGGTTTGTATGTCTACATTTGTGTCAGTGCGCAGTGTGAGTGCCTATGTAGGTGTGAATGTACGTGTGAATGTGTGTGTATGTCAGTGTGTTGCCCTTTGCCTCTCGCACCTCTCTCTACAGGTGAAGAGACTGTTCTGAAGGCTCTGGTCCTGTTTGAGCCTCTTGAAGCCAGGCTGGCAACACTCTGCCAAGATAGAAACCTATAGTAAGCTATTTGTCTTAGCAGCAAACACAGTGGGTCATCAGACAGCAGCCACAAGTGGTTTGGCACCAGCAGTCAGCAACACCCCTTCAGTGCAAGTAATATCTATCTCCACATCAACAAGCAATTTACAGTATTGTAATGACTCCTAGAATATTGATTTTGATAAGTCTGACACAATGTGTCAGTCAAGTGACAAGATGCCAGATGCATAGAAGCCTAATCCAAAAACCCTATTTTTTGACAATTTATAGACTACACAAAGTTGTGTTAATAATTGACAGATCAATCGATAATGACAATAATAATAGTTTGTGGTAGCTCTACCTGATAGATATAAAACTTTGTTAAAGAAAGTCAGAATCTGCCTTATTAACAAGCAGAATTATTTTAAAAAAAACATTTATTTAAGAAAATATGTCAAATTTAAAGGATACATCTAGTATTAATATATATTCTTCTTGTTGTCAACAAATCTCAAACCAACAATGTGTTATGTCTTTTAATATTTTCTGTCTTTAACCCCAAGCCTGTTGGTTCCTACTGAGAAGAAAACTTGGTGAAGAGTACAAGATTGGTTTGTCTGCGATTACATTCAGCTTCGGATTAATCCATATTTGGTGTGATACTCTAGTATCAGTATCAGTCGAGTATTTCTTGCAGCAGGATGTTGTACTTTATGTAGGACTGACTGAAAATAAAATTCAGCGTCAGTTCATAGCAATGATAAACATGTCAGCCTGTAAAACAGTGTGGCTTATTGATGCTTTTTTAAATACATTTTGGAACAGTGGAGCACTATGGCACAGAGGAATTATACATATTACGGTTTAGATACACATGAAATAATTGTAAGTGGTGGGATAATTAAATTTTTTGTTTTCTTTTTTCTTTTCCATTGCATTTGTTGACAACAATGAACATACAGCACATCGCCAAATCTATACTTTACCAGCTCTTGACTGATTAGAGAACCGCTTCTATAGAGCAACCACAGTAGATGTTGTCCGTCAATCATTTTTTGCCTTACAATGTGTGCAGACCAAGGATCTGTCACTCTTCTAGCCCACTTCCTGCTGTTCCAGGAGCTCTTCTAATGTAGATACCCAGAGACTCATTGTGCCACTCTGCTGGTTGCTTGCTGCTCTCATATCAGTCTGAGTGCTTTGAGAGCATGACATAGTAGAGAGCACGGAGATGACTGTGTGCATGTGTGCGTGTGTGTGTGAGGGAGTAAATAGCATCCCAACTGTCGAGATGGCATTTAAGTGTCTCTCCCTTTGCACTCCAATAGTACTGCAGACCCATTACCTCAGTGCGGTTGTTTGTGTGTCTACCAACATCTGTGTGTGTGTGTGTGTGTGTGACTACAAATGTGTTTCCGAGCCAGTCCTCCAATCATCTCCATCCTCCCACGCATCTCACCCTCTACCCTTCTGTTCTGATCCTTTTCTCATTCATCATGCTTCCTTTTCTGTCCTCTTGCCAGAGGTCTTTGCTAAGGTGTAATTTAGCTCCTGCTGTTCTTTAATTTTTGTCTTAGTCAGCAGGGGCGTGGCTGGCCCCCTGACACCATGGATACAATCTGTCAATCATCTCCCCCAGCCAGGAAATTGTGTTCAAAGTGAGAGTAATTACTAATTCTGCCCTGTGTGGTTTGAATTAAACACCCTCTTGGTTTGGCATGGAGAGAAATATGTACTCAGAGGCAAGGCCAAGTGGATTTGTGAGGCTTTTATTGTTGCTGAGAACAAGGTGAGGACTCCCCTCTGCTCATCTTTTGTCTTGTCTAATCTATTTGCCTTTTCTTTATTTCTGTCCTCATTCCTCCATCCAGTTTCTAATGGTATGTTTTGTGCAATTGTATAAGCACTTTTCTTGTCAGAAGCAAAAGCATTCACAAATTAGGCTTGGAGTTGTCAAGTGTCAAGTGTTGGAGGTCTGTGTTGTCTCGCGCTGTAAAAATCACAGTTTATCTACAACTGACCTAAATTAATTCTATCCTCCAAATATTGAAGCTTATCTGGCGAAGTTTCAGGAGTAGGACCACACCTAAACAACGCCAACTTCCGACATTCCTATAAATAATCACCTGACCCTCTCCTTGTCTTCGCTCTCGTATTCTGCGGCCCTACCCCCCTACCCCATTTCTCTCTCCCTGTTTCTTCTTTTCTTTCCTCTCCTTCATAGGATCATGAGGGGGTCCGTCGCTGCCGAGACAGATTTTCTACAGAGCTTCCCCACAACGCACTCGAAGAACTCGAAGAACCAAGATTTTCAACGTTTTCTTTTCTTTTCTTTTCTTTTCTTTCATAATAAATTGTTTAAATGCATCTTGTTGAAGGTGTGGTCCTTGCTAGTGAATAGTAACCCAGAAAGCCACACCTTAGTGTGCTAGCAGAAGCACAGTGTAGAGGTGAAAGCATAAGACTGAAAGACAGCCTACAAAACATAAACATGTTGGGTGAGGTATCTGTTAGAATTCCTTTTTGTTTAAGCCCTTGGAAAGCTAAAATTAAAACTGGTGAGCAGGAATGCTGCAATGGTTCCTCTGCCTTCACTCTCCTAGCTGAATTATTAAACCTAATTTAGAAAACATGTGAGTCCCTAGTTATCTTTGTGCTCCACAGAAAAATACAGATTTTTTTCATAGTTACCTTTCATTTCAGGAAACACTTACCTCTGTTTGTAAGCATGTCATTGAATAAATGTTTAATGTTAATTCTGGCCCTTCCATGTGTTGGGCCTCGTGCCTCCATGTACAGGTCTCAAACAAAGAGAAAGGCCTGTAGTTGAAACCAGAAGCCTAAACTAGTAGTTCCTCAGCCACGAGGACTACAGAACAAAGAACAGGAAAAAGGCCAACCAGGTTTGAAAAACGTGACCACGTTGACCTGCCCCCAAGACGTCACCCCGGTCCCTATTAGCTGTGAGCCCGGAAGCTCGGCCAGGATCACAATGACGTCACTCCCATGTTAAAAGGTCATGGAGCACTCCTGCCCTTCGCATTCCCGGGAGCTTACGTTGTGAAGAGACTTCGGTTTCACGCAACTGCTGCCATAAGGGTACAACTCTGAGAAACGTTTTTTCATTTTTGCTTGAGCTAATTTCGGTTCCCTTCTCACTGGACAAGACAGAGACTGTTTTTGTTTTACTTTCGTTTCTGTTCGGACGTTCATCATTATTGTTGGGTCCCAGGAACGCTGCACAACCCAGCTGTTTCCTCACCGCCTGCAGAAGGAAGAGATTATCTTCAGAAGGGGACTAGATCCCCAAGGTCCGTCCCTTCCACCGAGTCGACGTAACGCTGTGAACAGCCTGCTGTCAGCATTTAGGACGCTAAGGCTTGACCCCGCTCTTGCGCTCTTGCGCTCTCGCGCTCCCGAACAAGTTGGAGCTTCAAGTCAGACGGGCACCCACGTTACCGCAACAAGTGGCAACCGAGTAAGAGGCTTTTGTTTGGGCAGAAACAGATAGTATATAGCGTGGTTTTCTTTGTTAAGTGCTTTTATTATGTTGTGAAAGGACCGTCAAGTCCGATTTATGGTTACCTGTACTGTGTGCTAACTGTGCTAACTCATTCAGGCTAATCCAGCCTGTACAGTCTTGCCGCCATGTGTGACTACAATAGGTTGTATTCCGGCTTGATCAGCGGACGATAAACAAACCTCGATTTGCTTGTCGGCCACTGTTCGAGGGAGAGGGACTTGTAGTTAAGTGGGACTTTGGTATTATCCCTGTAAATTCACCTCCCGTGTGACCAAACCGTACACAAGATCAAAGACGGCGCCAACCGCCGCCTTTGTTCAAACCTTGCGCGCATGTGTAGTGATCACCTTTGGTCGATACAGTCACTGTCGCCATTTTTGAATTCCAGGTATATGGATCAGTAATTCTGAATTCATCACCTCCCCGTTCTTGCGTGACACAAAGTCACGCCCGGTGTTTCCTGTAGTCTCTCCGACAAGACTTCCTAAGTCACGCCCACTAATTTGCAGTCCATTGAACATGACTTCCCAAGCCACATTCGGCCATTTTGTAGTCTTTATTGGGAACTTCCTGCCACACACACACACACACACACACACACACACACACACACACACCTGATTATGTGTTGCTGTTGCTAGTTGTTGGAGGAAACTGTTTGTTGAAAGTAGGTTGTTTGTCATGTGGAGGAAAAGCTTTAATAAATACTGTTAATTTTAACTGAGCAGCATCTGTGATTATTTTGCACAATCCCATATTGTAATAAGTGCTGGTTGAGATGGTCAGTGCTCGGATTTACGCCTTCCCTCTTGTCTAATTATTGATATTTTCATAATATTAACAAGTTGACTAACTTTCAGGCTATGAGACTATAAAGGTAAATCATTTGATCGTTACCTAGGTTTCATTAATCAACTATAATCATTTTGAGTTAATTAATGATAACATATTAATTAATAATCAAGAATCAATAACGATTCCCAACACATGAAACAACAAAGTTTAAATAAATAGTAAATAGTAAAGGACATTAGATGCCTTATGCCAACATTTGCATATAACTTCCTGTGTCAGTCCTGATGAATGTCAGCGACAGAACCTCACTTAATCACCTGTATTGATGTTAATGTTAATCCATCGATACTTATCTGCAATGCACTGCCAACCACACCTTGTTACAACGTCAACACATAAATCACCCAATAACCTTTGTTCACGAGCAGATGAGACAGAATTAAGATGATGTCCCTCTCCTTCATCTGAGCGATTCTACCATTGACCCTGCAACCTGTACATAGGAAGTTTTTTGTCATCATGTTACTTTAACTGACATGGGAACAGCTTCCTGTGCAGTATGCAGATTAAGTCTACTGTAGCCTTTGAATGATGAATGGAGAGAGTTTGTATTAACTTTGCTTTGTTGAAGACCAAGATAAGTCGGTAGATTTGTGGAACTGTGTCATGGAAGTTTGCCTTTGGATAAGGGTCCCGCTCAGAGGTGAGTTGGGCCTTATTTCAACCAGAGCGGGCAAAAACACCAGTCCTTACATTCATTGGAGAAGGGTTGTGTATCTAAGGTGTGATGGTGTGGACAACAGGGTCTGATGAATGGAAGTAGTATTAACATTCACGTACTGTTGTAGGTAGTATGCTAGTTAGCAGGGTATGCAAATAAATTATGCCTTAATTGAAGCAGCTAAACACACTATTTAACTGATATTTCACTTGTTGGCTTAAAATATGTTTAAGCAAATGTTATCGCTCTCAGGAAATTCAAATTCAAATGATAGTATGGGTCTAAAAGGTCTAATAAACAAATGCTGCTTAATCATAACTGTACTTTTAATTGATGGCAGCTTGAGTTGTAAGTGCACACACACACAGACACATAGTTACACAGCCACATTAACACACCCACTAAGATAGCTGAGAACCTACCTTAACCACCTTACAGTATGCAGATGTCTGCAGAGTCCTATGGCATTTGCAGGGCCTGTAATGGGTATTCAAACATTCAACGACTGAATGTGAAGTGGAGAGAGAGGCGGAGGATACAGATTGTGTGCCACTGTTTAAAAGCGGGGGTGGGGGTGGGGCAATTAACATATTAATGACCCCACCTTCCTACAGCTTCTGTTGGATAGTCCAAACACTTTGATAAGTATGCAAATGAGAGACACACCATCTGAAGAGGGAATTAGCTCTGCCGGAGACTGTCAGGAGAAATGCAAGGGGTAGAGAGAAAGAGGTAGGAAGGAAAGGAGCTAAGAAGAGACAGAGTGTTCGGAAGATAAAGGGAACTAAAAGGGGGCAGGAAGGAGAAGAGGAGAGGAATGTCAAGATGAAGAAACAGAAGGAAGGAAATTAGGAGTGACCAAAGACAGACAGTGAGATAGAAAGGGGTCTCAGGCATGCTGATGAACTGATATCCTCATGTTAATTTCAGTGGTCTTTAATTATCTGGTGTGCACAGTTGGTCTATGTGGGTGTGTGGGTATGTGTGTAGTATTGACAGAGAGAGAGGGAGCGAGAAAGAGAGACAGAGAGAGAGAGAGAGAGAGAGAGAGAGAGAGAGAGAGAGAGAGAGAGAGAGAGAGAGAGAAAGCTCTTGCTCTCCATCCTTGTGCTCTACAGCTCTCAGATCAATATGTCAGTGCCCATCAGCCCTGCAGTGATGTGCAGAATGGCTGCAGGGGATGAGGCCAGTGGGCATACAGGCTTGGCGGTGGCTGAGGTGGGCGGCTCAGGGTAACGACCCCAAGCAGACAAGGTCAAGTAATTATAACACAGACTGATCTTGCTCATTCTATCATTGAAGAGAATGGCAAGTAATAAGGATAAGGGAGAGCACCACGGAAAAGCAAGTGTTAAGTGTGGGTGAGACAAAGGGAATGAGAGAGAGAGGGCGAGAGTGCCATTATACGAGTGTGTGTGTGTGTGTGTGTGTGTGTGTGTGTGTTGCAGAGACACTTTGTGTGAACAACCAGGACAGGGATTCACCGACACGCTCGTCACATTCACAATTATGTTGAATAATTAAAATGTTTCATTAACTCGATCATTTCCTGTTTGACCATGTTTCAGCTCTGACACCGGCAATTTAAGCTGGAGCCAGGACTGTACGCCTTTCTCATTCAGCCAGTTGGCGACAGAGGACAAGCTTATGTCTTTTGTATGGGAGCAGAAATCTGACAGGGAAAAAAAGGGGGCTTTAGCAGTTATCCCCCTTTCTTAACTGTCCTCAACACTTCAGTGCAAAAGCACACTGGGACTGACAATGAAATCTTCGTGCTCAAGGTGAAATCGTGGAAATCTTAATTTGGTTTCCCTGGCTTTTTTATTAATGCAAATAAGGGAGTGATTAGTTTACCTCTGCCAGCCAGCCAGCCTTAAGCACTGAGACATTCACCTTGAAAATCTTTACATATTGATAGCTTTTACATAAAATACAATGTTTCTGATACATGCCGTCAAATGAACGAATACCTTTTTCCTGTAAGCCAGACATCCATCACCTGACATAATGATAGATTCAGCACTATTTCATGATTTGATACTATAAGCACTGCACTTGTTTAACTACTTAACACCAAAAACACAGAAATATCTTCATAAATCATGGTGTTTGTTTAAAACCAGGGAAATCTTCACTGTGCATTAACACCATCATTTGCAAAAGCTAGTGCTGTCCTAGTTACATAAGACAGCACTTTTTGTCTCTTGAAATGGGATTACTGCTGGAGAAGCCATTTATTTCCAGAAATGGGGGGTTGGGGCAATTTTTATTCTAGTGCCTCTTCCATGTGGTCTCTGGCACAACGCTATCCTCCCCTATTGAGCTCATGCGCAGTACTTGTACACCCCAATAAACATGATTAGCATGGCAGACTGTAAATATGCAAATGACAAAAGAGATGTGGAGGGGAATGTTTATGCAGTGAGTTCTCTGTCTAGCACAGCCCTGCCCCCACCTAGCACGCTGTACAGAAGCCATGAGGAGGTTTATTGAGATGGGGTCTCCGTTACCGCTATATTTATTTCATTTTTCCATAAAAAAAGACTCTGCCATGTAATTGCAGCTTTGAATGGTGATGGATGTTGTCATAAGTATGAACATGTTTCTGCATTTTCATGGTTAGCCCATTCTGACATTTTACCTACTCTGCCAAGGTTGTGAAAGTGGTACCAGAAAGTCTAGACTGTCATTGATTGAGACCCTCTCATTATTTCTCAATATGCTGGATTCTGTTGTTTGAATTATATAACTCAGATGAGTCATACATGCCTCTATTTGTGACTTTGTTTTCTTGGGTATAACTGGACTGTATTGTAAGTATTGTTGACAAGCTGTCAATGTTGAATTTTGCTTCAGTAATTCGTACATATATGATCATACACTTATTCGTAACCAACACGTTTATTTATTCGACAAAATAAATACCGACCTGAAAGTACATTTGTCTATTCATCAAACATCTTTACACTCCATGTAATTAATATTTCGGCTGTTGTGGCTGCTTTTGACAAGGAGGAGCTGCAGTGATGCACAGAACACCCACTCTAAATGTTGTCACATGTCCTGGACTTCAAGTGTATATATATAATATATATATATGTATATATGTGTGTATATATATATATATGTCAACAGAATGTATAAAATATATACTACAGCTCAATACTGGATTTATGAAGCAGAAACCAATATTGAATTTTGAGCATTTAAATAAAGCAGATAAGGCTATATTTAATTTCTTTCACATCAGCCAGGCACATCTATCCAATAGTACGGTGACACACCTTCATTGTTAGTGTATCATATTGCTGCTGTCTTTTTAAATACGAATGTCCCCTGCCTCTAGTTCGCGTGCGCGCCCTCCACCTCTCCATCACTGCCCAGTCTTTGTAGATTCACAAGCTTCATCAGCTTCATCATTGTTTCATCACCCTATCTATATCACCTATATGTCTCAGAAGAGTCATCAACCACCACCACCAGTATCTGGACTCTTTTGGGAGATTCTTCTGCTGCTGCTCCCGGCAAATGCATTTCCATCACAACATCTAATAATAATAACAATAATAATTCATTTATTTGATATAGTGCTTTTCAATGACCCAAAGATGCTTACAAAGATGAAGACACAAAAAGATAATAAAAAACACAAAAAAGGGCAATGACAGTGAGGGGGGACAAGCGGGAGACAGCACAACGGAGAACAGAAGCAGTGGTGGAGTGTGGAATAGATGACACTGTTACAGACAAACAGACAAAACAGGTACAGCAGCAGTCTAAAGGTGGCAGGGATGGATTGAAGAAGGGTGGGGGGCTGATGGGTGAGGAGAGTAGAAGGAGGGTGCAGATGGGCAGGGCAAGGGGAGAGGGCAGGGATGAAGATGATTATGGGTAGGGGAGGTTATATCCTTGAGAAAAGAGGTAGGTTTTTAGACGGGTTTTGAATGTGGAAACTGAGGGAGAATCGCGGACTGGCTGGGGGAGAGAGTTCCATAGTGCTGTTCTGGAGAAGGCTCTGTCTCCGAAGGTTTTGAGTCTGGATGGTGGTACGGTCAGAGTGAGAGTGGAGGAGGATCAGAGGGCTCGGCAGGGGCGATGGGGAATAAGGAGGTCAGACAGGTAGGGTGGGGCCAGGTGATGGAGAGCCTTGAAGGTCAGGAGGAGTATTTTGAAATCGAAGCGTTGTTTGATGGGGAGCAAGTGGAGAGTGAAGAGAACGGGGGTGATGTGTTCACGGGATATGAGTGTGAGTGAGGAGGCGAGCAGCAGAGTTTTGGATCATTTGGAGTCTATGGAGGGAATGAGAGGTGATGCCAGTGAGGAGGGAGTTGCAGTTGTCAAGACGCGAGGAGATGAACGTGTGGATAAGGGATTCAGCAGCAGGGGGGGAGAGGCAGTGTCTGATTTTGGCGATGCGGTGGAGGTTGAAGTAGGAGGTCTTGACAATGGAGCTGACAATCTCCTTGTAGAGTCGAAGCGCCCAAGACTTTCTGACAAGTATCACTATCACTTATCATCTACTGTAATATATCATATATCATCTGCTAATAGATAAACATACAGTAGATAAATGCAATAAACACTTTCTTAACTTCCTTCACTAGCCTCTCCTGATTGAAACAAAGATATTGATATGTCAGTGAAAAGCTATTATCAGCCAAATAATGTATAAGTCTGTATGATTTCTAAGGCCAATATATATACATATGATAAAAGTACATTTCATTAATGTTAATACCTAAGTGACAAACCTGCTTTACAATGTCTATAATTACATATTTTTTGTTCCATTGGTCCAGTAACAGAAACGTTTTGCTTAATTAATATAATTTGCTCTAACAACTAAAAATGGCTCCAAATAAACAAAAATTGAATTTCTTGTTTAAGTGTACTGATCTTAATATTATTGTAAGCATGCACAGGTTATTACGTCTTTATTGTTACCTGCTAACTAATTATGATACCTTCTCAACAAGTTCTCACCATAACCATCCCAACACTATTCTGATGGACCTTTTTGAAAAGAAAACTGAATTTGTATCTAATTGACCATTTATAAGTAGGGATGGACCTGTACTTTTTGGTACCGGCTCCTAATTGGGTCAGTACCAGGGTACCGTTAAGATAAGAACGGTACAGTTAACGGTACTTGTTTAAAAAGAAAAATACTTTTTTAAAAATGTTTTTTTATCGTTTTTTGACATGGATGGTTTTTGAACGTCTACCCAACCGTAATGACTATAAACTTAACAACAAACTCCTTGACTTGACGTCACAGAAACGAAAGCAGGTGCCGCTGCCACGGCGCTGCTGTCTTTAGCATTAGCCGGGCTGCTAACTGTACTCGCTTTGTTATAGCAATCAAACATGCCGCACTTCTTTAGCTTCATACTATTCGCGCGCTCCAAGCGTTTTGAGCCAGCCATAGCGCAGTACGGTAAACAGCTGGCATCATGAGGCTGAAGAGTTACCACGATAATCACATAATCACTCGCAACCCCAGTTATAGGTATGTCTAATAAAAACAACAACGGGATGTGTTCCCGAGGATTAGTAGGATTAGCGTCGTGCTCCAGCACCAGATATAGAAGTCCTGCTTATCTGTTACAGAGTATTTGTAATTGCATAGCTTCTTTTCTGTTGAAGCTTTATTATTACCTTGTGGTAATAAAAAGAAGGTTGAATCTTTTGACATCTTGTAAAGCCTTTTTTTT
>CAEMYA010000447.1:678527-695455 GCA_903131615.1 Diplodus sargus
TATATATATATATATATATATATAGAGAGAGAGAGAGAGAGAGAGAGAGATTATAAGATTATAATACAGAACTGACACTTGTGCATTCTAAATCCACAAGTTCTTTGTAGAATGGTTAATCACTGTGACATATGATCCACGTAGGTTTACCATTCCAGTGAAACACTACTGTAGCTGCAGTGCAGCTCACTTTTTTAAATATATTTTTTAAAGAGTAGAATTAATTGAGTCTTCATTTTCAATTTTAAACAACAGTTACAAAACAGAATATTAATAACTAATGCAACATATGGGTTTTGGGATATATGGATACCGTGATATATCCCTTAGTGTTTTTTGTTTTTTTCATTTGTTCAATGTAATTTTTGTTTTTGAGTTGTATTGTTTAGGCAATGTTACACTCTGGTTGAATATCAGTATAAGATGAATTACTAAATCCTTATCCCATCCTAAGTAGGTAAAATATCATGTTTGTGTTGTGCGTCAATAAACCTTGCTGGGAAATTTAGGGAAATTGTAAAATTAACACATAATATGACTCACACAATTGCAGTGGGGACATAATGTATAATCAGCAAGGTTCATCAAAAATTGAGATTTTGGTAAATAAGTAATAAATATTTGAATAAAAAAAATTAAAAAAACCTAATACCTAAATGACCGGACTGTGTTGTGTCTGAAATCCCCCCCTTATTATCCTGTATAGAGCAATGTATTTATTGTCCACTAATTCATTTGAGTGTCTGTACTGTAGTATGAAACGTAACTTTAAAGTACCCTAGAAAATAGACCCTTTTCACAGCAGACAATTTAATTTCAAACAGGAAAAGCATGGGTGGAACTGATAACATTATTGATGGCTGCATTCAATGTAGGTGAGCCAGTCATAGTACTCTTGTATTGTGAATGCTATTTCAGTAAAAAGGCTGGGACATTTAATGGAATGGAGCCATCATTAATGCTACTAGTTACAGGGGTGCTTTATTCTGCTTTGGCAAGCAGAAAATCTGCTTTGAAAGTCTCCATTCCAGCATTGAACAATAAATGAATAAATAAATAAATACTTTCTGCTAAGAATCACACAATACAAGGTCTTGTACTTTATAAATACACATTTTAGCAGGTTTGCCATTTGGAAGTGTCTGAAAATTAAATGTGCCACTCTCTATAGGGTACACCACTGGTGTCTCTAATAAGGGAGTAGAGAATGAGTGATTTCAGATGTCTGACACAGCTATGACACATTTGGTCTCTCCTTGGCCAACACGCAGAGGACACATGTAACTCAATTAAACAAGGGCCTTGTGGTCATAGACTTCACTACACAGCTTACAAAGTGTTTGATCTACTTGATATAGGACATTGGTCACCACCATGTTCTTTGTTCAGTCAAAGATATTAGATACTTTCTAAAGTTAGAGGATTTAAAATATGCATCAAGAGGGTTCCGTAATGGTGCAAATGCATTATTGTCATGAGGTCATGTGCACTAGAAGATTTGTAAGGACCAGTCGTCAAATGCTTCCTCACGCTAAAAGAAAGCAAATGTTTCCCTTCAATATTCAGTGTTAAACTGAATGCAGAACACACTAGATGGCTACTGAGCTCTTTCTTCATGCTAGTTTATATGTCAGTCAGCAACAACTGTGAACAGCAACAGCCGTGTGCTAAACTTTTTGGCTGTTCTGTGTCCTTCACACATTAAACACAGTTGATCCCTCACAGCTCTACTACACAGGTAAAAAACAGTCTCTGTTTCAAATTACAGCATCACTGAAATGCATGCATATCTACAAAGCAGTGTATAACTGCTATTAATGAACACGTCTGCTCTGGAGTCTTTAAATGTAACATGCTCGAGGATGATCCGAGTTTTGAAAACTGGGTCCTCAGTTGATTTGTCACTGCACTATGTTGCTATGAACCAATCAGGTTATAATCGTACTGTTGGTCAAAGTGCATACGGACACTTCTGTGAACTCTGTGGCAGGCAGCCCCTGCCTCTTTGTTTGTTCTGTGATTCACCGAATCGCCAACATGTAGCTGCTGGTTAAAGAGTTAATACTGACAACACAGATAAATATGATGTGTCCTGACGTTGTTATAAAATGTGTGTCAGGTGTGAGAACAACACATCGAGAAACGAATAGGAGCCAGATCAGCAACATTTCACCCTTGGTTAGGTGGGTATTTTTAGTGATATAAGAATGTTTTATTAACACTTCTTGGAAGACAATTTTAAAAAGGAGTATCATTGATTTGAGTTACCTATTGTTTTGTTCCATGCAGAGTTCCATAATTTGTACTATGTATAGTTTTGTTGGATTAGATGTCACTGTGATAGATATTTCATTTTGAATAAACCTCTTAAAATACGCACTTTGTGCTTCTATGTCTTTGAGATATATCAAAGAGAGTCAAAAGAAGAGAGAGAGAGCAGTGAGAAAAGGGAACTCAGCTGTGACAGTCTGGGATTTGTGCAGTGGTGTGTGTGCAGTATATATATGTGCATGTGTATGCATTCGTGCTGGGGGAGTGAAGGTCACCCTGAACTGTAGTGCTGCTGTGTGTGTATCCATGCCGATACCTTTGGAGCGTGTGCGATGGCGCTTATCATCTGCATCCACCTCCATCTGCAGAGAAGGCACAAACAAGCTGTTAAACACAACAGACAACATTGCAAAATTATCTTTAATTTGGACAAATGTTCATGATCAGAGTACTTTTTCACCTTGTGAAACATTCAATTCACACCTGATGTTTGCATCACTTGGTTGTAACATTTCATGTACTGTACTGTAGATAATTGTCTGACTGACAATCAGTCAGACAATAAAATAATTCAACGACATCTGTTCTGCTCAATTCATTTGACTGCATTTATAAAAAGAGATATCTTCAACCAAAAGCTAGTACTTAGTGTCACACTGGTTATAAAGGTTTGATGTCAGAAGTGGAAAAAACAATTTAAAGGAAATAACTCAAAACCAAAACTCAAAATTATGCAAATTGAGGACATGTTTTTTGAATAACCATGCATTTCATTTTCATGATAAATATAAATTACATTTTGAAATGATGCAAAACATAATTCCTGAACTATTCATTTCTCAGTTGCTCCATTCATCCACCAATCCAACCTAGTCATCAATCCAACCATTCATGAATATGCAACCACTATTCGGTACATTTACAGATGACCTTCAGACATAAGAACATCCAATATTAACTTGTAGGGTTTCCACTCATACACTCTCTTCCTCAGTATTCGGCCTTTTAATCTCTTGATATGCATTATCTTCCCTTCCACCTCTTCTTCATGTCATGTCAGAACAACATTTCCCTGCAAAGATAGGTCTATCCCCTCACCAACAAATCATAAATTGTTCAGGTGTATGTCACTGTTATTTCCAGATGTCTGTAAATATTTATGCTCTGGACTATAATGGGGACTGTGGCTCTCTTTAGAGGTCTCTATTTTTAAAACATAAATTATCTACAACACACTAACTATACTGTAGAGGCAATCAGCCCTAATGGTGGGTTTTTTTATGAATGCCCATAAATGTTTCAACAGGAGAAATACAACATGATGATCTTATTAGTATAGCAGAAAGGGAAAAAATTGGAGTATTTGGACCTAAACTTTCTATATACAGTATGAATAAATATGTGCTACATGAAGCTTAACTGTTGTATCTGCGACAATAGAAAAGAAATCCTTCCCTGGGAAAAATAGAAAAGGACAAAGGAAAATAACAACTTATCAATCCAATTCCTCTTCTCTCACCTTTCGGCCCTCATTCAAACAGACACTTAGTATAGGGCACTGTGAGTGTGGTTACACATGTTAGTGTGTAACCTTGAATGTTTCTGATTTTCTCACTAAACATCCCTCATTGGCTCATATTTGTTGTTACAGTCCACTTCATAGTCATCAAGGAATCATGTTTGACATTTTTTTTATATTACTTTATTTTTAATTTTACAGCACATAGACACATTTATTTTGAAGCAATGAGGTGCAGACATTATAACACCCTGCCCTAAATGTTTGTGGTCCTTGTCAGCAGTAGCTGACTCCTAACACAAGAGCTTACTTGTTTCAGACACAAAAAAATACATCAAGTATCTGTGGAGCAATTAAATCAATGTCAGTTAAATCTAAGCTTTAAACTATATATGTTTAGAATTATTTTCACTGTTATAGTAACTGTGTACTCATGGCTGCTTTTTGTGTAATGAAATACTCAGAGAATAAAAAAATGAAGAATTTTAATTTTGGTGCTCTTTTCTTGTCTAGCCATGAAAGGTACTATTCCTGTATGCCACAGTTTTTCTTTTCCAACAACTGCAACAGCATTTGGCAGCTGCAAAAGCTTTCTGTGTTCTAGAAAAGACCCATTTGTTATTTTACACTGTTGATAATCGATTAAAATAGGCATATGAAAAGAGTCTCTTTGAAGGACTGTCTTGAACTCACTAGACTGAGCTGTCTGAATGGAATGAATTAAATACTAAAAATCAAGAGAAAAAGTCTCAAGCTGCTTGCAGAATGTTTCCATATTCAAAAGAAGCGCATCAGTTGTGGACTAAAATATAAGACATGACATGTTTAAATACATGTTTAGTTGAAGTGCACGCACACACACACACACACACACACACACACACACACACACATTGTGATAGGCACTGTACATACTAACAATGCCTATCTGCAGCTGACAGGCTCTCTCTGAGGGTCGTGGTTTGAAGCGATTCCTGCATCAGGGCTGAACACAACATCTACAGCAGAAGAATAAAACAACAGCAACATTAACGGCAGCAGCAGTGTCAGTCTTGTCACCTCCACTTCCTTCCCCAAAGCTCCTCGTGAGAGTTAGACTCAGGGGCTGTGGCTCGCCATATGTTGGAGAGCCCTTCATATTCTGTCTGGCTTTTTCTCTCTCTTAGCACCCCATGGGAAAAAGTCATGGCTCTAATGAAGGTTAGCCTGCTTATTTAGGATTAGGTCGAGGCAAACTCCTTCTCCTTCTGAGTCTCAATTAGACCCTGGCTTTATAGGCCCACATGAATAACCACAGAATTACAAATTCAAATGAAATGTGCTTTAAAATGTTGTAGCATAGCAAAATCTAAAAATGTAAATAAATAAAAGCTTAAAGAATAAAATAACCATTTCTATTACCTGACATAATTTGGTCTGATAATGACTCATTATATTTAAGAAGAATTAAGAATTTCAGCAATCATACCAAAAAGACAATATATTTTCCATTGATTGTTTGGTTGACAGGAGGACTTAAACAGGGTGGAGATACTGCATAGGAGTAATTCACAATTTCATTTCACACATGAGCTCTGCTGGGATTAAGTTAGTGTATTCAAAACAAAGCACAAGGCAGTAGATAATTAGGTAAAAATCCTGTTATACTCTAAATGTGTATGAGAGAAGTTCTTTCCATGTCATGGGTTTTAAAAGTCCCTTTATTTAACCACCTCAAGAGGCAAAACAAATTCACTCTTTCACTTGCCTCAGGATGACAACATCAACAACAACAACAACACGGTCAACAAACCAACGAGAGTTTAAGATATGTATATTCAACTCCCCATCTTCCCCCACAGATCACAAAACCTCCTCGATAGCCCATATATTTTTCAACACATGCAAAGTGCCTGTCATTTTGTAGTAGGCATGTTCCACCTACAGTCGGGCCTTCAGCAGTCCTCTCAGAACTGACACTGGCTCCACACTGCCCACTGTTTGTACTTGGTTTCTGCGGGTCAGCCAGATGGCCAACTTTGCAGAACCAGACATAAAGTTTAGCAGTGTATGGACAGGCTTTTTCCTTGCACAATATTCTGGGCCAAAGATAAACAACTCGAAAGAAAAAACCTCCCCAAAACCCAGAAACCAGGTTTTTAGCAAATGAAACAAAATGTCCAAATGAGGACACTGAACAAACAAATGTGCCAAAGTCTCAGCCTGTGAACAAAAAATGCATCAGGATCAAGGTGCACTCTGTATCTGTTTGTAGCTATTGCCCCATGCACAATTCTCCACTGGAGGTCTGCTGTCCGTTTTTCAACGGGCAGCTTGTACAGGGACCGCCAGCTGCCTTTCGGGGAAACGTCTGGGCCAAAAAGCTCAGTCCACCTCGACTCCTCCATCCCTGCCAGCGACTGCACATTCAGGGTCTTGACACTTATATGATAGAGCGCTTTCTTTCCGACAGCCTGAAACTTGTCCAGGTGAGGGGTTTCAAATGACAGCAGCTGACCCTCTCCCTCCTGCCATTCCCCCACCGCTGGGACAATGAACAGAGAGGGGAAGCTGTATTCACACTCTTCAGACTCCAAATACCTTCAATCCCTCCTTCCCCTATTTGAGTCCTCCAGGCAGACCTGGCATTACCTGGTTATTACAGTGTCCAACCCACAAAGCTTAGCTTTTTTCCCAGTTCACCCGTGCGGAAGACGCCTTTTCGTATAGGGACAGGGTGTCCTTCAAACCTTGAACATCCCCCTGGTTGGAAATAAAAATATTGACATCATCTGCATAGGCAGAAAGGGTTGGAAAACCTCGATTAGGCTTGAGGGAACCGGTCAATGAGAGACCACCGGGGCGATCTCTCAGTCTGCACAGCAAGGGTTCAATGGCCAAGCTGCACAGCTGGCCTGAGACAGGACAACCCTGTCTGATTCCACGCCCTATAGGGATTGGCCAACTTAACCCTGCCCCCACCTTCACCATACACTGTGCATCCATGTACAACAAACTCACCCAAGACAAAAAAACACCGGTACCAAACGCCTTCAGTGCATAAAGCAAATAAGAGTGATCAACCCTATCAAACGCCTTTTCCTGGTCTAAAGAGACAATGCCAACGCTGACATTGTCACATTTACACACATCAATAATATCACGAATAAGGAAAATGTTGTCCATGATCGTCCTATCAGGAATACAGTATGTCTGATCAGGATGTACAATTATTTCCAGTACATCCTTAAGTCTGTTTGATAAGGCTCTGGAAAGCACCTTGTAGTCTGTATAAAGGAGAGCCACAGGCCTCCAGTTTTTCAGTAATGCCAGGTCTCCTTTTTTTGGCAGCAAGGAAAGCACTGCACGCTGACAGGAAACAGTAAGAGATCCTGTTCTGAAACACTCCAGCAGAACACAGTGCAGGTCAGGTCCCAGTATATTCCAAAAGTGTTTAAAAAAGTCAGTGGAAAGACCATCAATACCCGGTTCCCGTCCTGATGCCAACTGATTGACAGCAATCGCCAGTTCCTGTAAAGTCAGCTCGAAGTCCAGAGCAGCTTTCTCCCCCTCGCTGAGCTGTGGAAGCCCCTCCAGGAGCTCCTGACGTCCTTCCATGATGCATTGCTCTTCTGCAAATAGTTTAGTGTAGAAGTCCATTGCATGGTTCCTCATTTCCTTTGGACAGGTGGTCATTCTACCTCCTGGCAGCTCAAGGCAGGTCATGTGTTTCCTCTGTGCCACCGTCCTCTCCAGGTTGAAGAAAAAAGAGTTTGGGCCCTCCATGTCCTTCAGCTGGAGGAAACGAGACCTTACCAGAGCCCCCTTCACCCTCTCCTGCAGAAAGGAGCTCAAAGCCAACGTCTTCTCCTTCAGCAGTTGGCCTTTAGTTGGATCTGAGTCTCCATGTAATTCCTCTGCCATGCTCTTTATGCTCGCTTCGAGTTCCTGAACTGTTGATTTTATCTTAGCAGTTGAATGGGAGGTGTACTGTTGGCAAAAAACACAAATCTGTGCCTTGCCCACCTCCCACCACAGCTTCAGAGAACTAAAGTTAGCTTTCTGAAGCTTCCACTTTTGCCACAGAGATTTAAAGTGCTGGCAAAAAAACAGTTTCCTGCAGGAGCTTGTTATTAAAGAGCCAGTGGGACTTCACCCTTTCACCTGGTGAGATATTCAAAATTAAATTCACTAAATGGTGGTCAGTGAAACAAACTGGATTTATATGGCAATGAATTAGTCTGGAGCTTAGGTTTGGGGAAATGTAGATCCTGTCCAGTCTTGCAGCACTGACCCTGCTGTTACTGATCCTCACCCATGTGTATTGTCTGGACTGTGAATGTTTTACCCTCCATGCGTCTAACAGATCCAGATGTGTGATGATTTGATTGAGGCTTTGAGCTGACTGAGAATGAGGTTCCTCACTTGTCATGTCTAAAGTGAAATCTAAGGTAAAGTTAAAATCTCCACTGATGATGAGCTGGTCCTGATGGTAGTTTCTCAGCTCATTTTCCATCAGGTTGAAGAAACTTATCCTTTCTGCTCCATGTTTTGGAGCATAGACATTAACAAAGCAGAACACGTTGTTATGTATTTCTGCCTGTACGATGAGCAGACGGCCCTTCACCACTTCAGTGCAGGACAAAACTGTTGCATTAGCTGTTGTCTTAAACAAAACAGCTACTCCTGCACTGCAGTTAGTGCCATGACTGAGAACACATGGACCCTGCCACCATAATCTCCAGTCTGTTTCATCTGCTCGATTTAAATGTGTCTCCTGCAGGAACAGCACACCTGTATTTTTCAAAGTGGAAACTTCAGCTATCAGAGCCCTCTTTTGTCTGTCTCTCCCCCCATTGATGTTCAGAGACCCTATTTTAAGACTCTCCATGAAGAAGTTTGAAAAAAGAAACAGACAGGAAGAAACTATCAAAGTACAGTGAGTGGAGAAACCTAGCATGTGGAGCATGATCACGTTTTACTTTCTGGTCCTTCTGACAGTTTTACCTTTTGTTGCTTTCCTCAACGTTGTAAGATGTTTTTTGAGGCGAAAGCGCTTTTTCTCATCCAAAAGGTCAAACCCGACTAATCTTTTTAGGACATCAACAGATCTTATGAATTTGTCAGTGTCATTGAAGTAGTCACTGACTTTTACAGATTTTGTGTAGGTCTCATCCAAAAACTGATTGATGTCTTCCAGTGAGTAAAGATCTGTGGCCCTGGTGGTTGTTTCGCCTACAGAGGTGGTATCTGAGTCATAATCTCATCTGCTTCCCCTGACACCTGGCTGCTGAACACAACCAGTCCTTCTCCAGTGATCTCACAGTTTTGTGTGTCAGCAACACTTGTGGATGCCGTCTCAATTTGTCCTACCTGAGCTTCAGCAGCTGCACACTGAGAGCTGCTCAGGTTTTCTGCAGCCGCATCAGCCTGCTGCCTCTCAGGTTGACTCTCTTCCGAGAACCGTCTCCGTGTTTGACTCTGAGTGACACCTCCAGTGTTTGTGAGGACGAGTCCAAAAACATAAACACCTGTCGCCTTAGAGACTGGACGTGTTTCAGTTTCGGGTCCTTACACCCTAAACTCACATTTTTAAAGCCGCTTGCAAATTTCCCGAATCTCCACAGCTCATTCTCCAACAGCTCGTTAGGAATAAACAGCGGGACACCGGATACGGTGATTCGCGATGAGGGAGCGGACAGCGGGGACACCTGCACAAACAAATCTCTGACAAACAGTCCACTTTGCACCAGCTGATCAACAAGTGGTTCGTCTTTAACGAACACAACCACTGCTTTGTTCATCAAAGCAGAGGCTGTCGTGTCCCACCTGTTCACCAGCAGCCAGCAGAACCTCCTCCACACTAACTCTACTATCCGGCGGGACCACTAGCAAAACAAATCAGAGCTGGGCGGGGGCGGGGCAAATGACCGGGCCCTTTTAACCCAAATAATACAGCTCATGATAACATCATTTTACAACATGCACATGCCCACAACAGCGGGGCTGACAAGCTTCGCCACCACAGAGAGCGACTATGTCATTTGGAAGTCCATCAAGCGGACATGAAGTATAACAAACCAAGAGAACAACAAAAACATTAGGCTACATGAACACTAATAATAAAACAACACAAATTCAAAGCAGTTCAGCACCTCGGATAGCGACCGCATCTATTTGACACCCATTTTAACTATTTCAACTCAGAGCCTGTATCAGTAGCTATAAAGTTTAGTGAAACTGGCACAGCGGCCCACATGTTCACAAACACAATTTAAATATGAAGTAGCCTACTATAGGCCTACTCACCACTATTTGAAGGGCATACGACGAGCCTTGCGCTCCGCGAACTCGTAGACGATGCTCTGTATGTCCATTTTCTTTGCTCTCTCATTCTCTATGGACAACATGGCAAGTCCACTCAGTCTCTCTTGTCCCACTGTGCTCCTCGAGTGGTTTTTAATGAGTTTTAACTTGGAGAATGAGCGCTCACAGATTGCAACGGTGACGGGAAGAGTAAAAAATAAAAGGAAACACTTGCAAACATCACTGAATGTAGAAGTTACTGCTGGGCGGTTGACAAGGACGGTTGGTGACGAGTTTTACCCAAAATACACTTGGAGACAATATATGACTTGTAAATTTGCGCGTCATAAAGTTAAATGTGAGAGTGAAAGTAAGGCCAGTCATGCAGCAACCCCACTTTTTTTTTAATCATTTTACACCAACTACATCACTAAAGTCAGTCGGTCTTGTAAAGTTTTTAGCAACCATGATTCCCTGTATGAACCTGCATGATAATTAATAACCATCAGACTGGGCCCACACTCTGTGATCTTTTGGGCATTAGTCATGGGAAAGCTCACCTCCTCCAGCTTCCTTGAGCTGTGCTAGAGGCCTGGCTTCCTCAAGTCCTGCCTCCTGTCCGGGCCCCCATAGGCCCGGGCCGGGGGCGTGCTGCCCTCCCAGTCCCCCCTGAAGCTCCGCCCCTGGGCTATCCTCACTCCCTGACGGATAGACGGAGGTGGTGTCTCAGCGGACACCATTCCTCCCAAAAACCACCAGGCAAACCATTGATTTATTGGTCACTCAGTAAAAGTATCAAAAAGCTTACCTGATCATGCACATACAGGTGAAATCTGATAAACAGGGACAGCAAACAATTCTAAACTCTGCGCCACTCGCACATCCACCACCACCAACCACTCACGCTCACTCACACTCACCGGAAACGGAAACGAGAAGAGGACAGTAATTTGCATCCATGAATTTTAATCCATGTGCCATATTATGCAGCATATATTGTTACACAATTTTATTTGCTTTCAGAGAATGCAAGGTCTGGGAAGAGATGGCTGCATAAAATGAAGCACCACCACATTCCAAATTCACACCATATGAGCTTACAAGCACACAAGTTTAATTCAGCACAAAAATACAGTCTCATACAAGACTGACATCCTTTGAAAATACATGCATGTTGTGAATGGGAAGTGGAATTCAGATATCAGAAAAAGCAACTCCAAAAGTTTGTGTTGGTTTTGATTGTACAGACATGCAAATTCATATTTTTAGAAATTAGTGTGTCTTCGTCATTAAAATGGCAGGAATGCCATCAGACAGACAACTTGCACAGAGAAAGATGAAGAGGATTTTAGGTGGTTGATAGAGAAGAATTCGGATATCACAGGGAGCAAGGCAGTGATTATTGTAATATGCACTGAGACATAGACTAGATAGATTTGTGCGTGTGTGTTTGTGTGTTTATCATTTCGGTAGTGGGAATAGGGGGGTAGGGGTGTACAGACATCTGTCACAATTTCACATCATTATCAGTTTCCCTTTGTTTTCACCTTGAAGTTTTGGGAGAATGCGTTTCAGGCATATAGCGGCCAGCCCTACCCTCTGCTACACATGCAAACACACACACACACACACACACACACACACAGGTATTCTGTAATGTAGCAGCAGGTAGCCACCAAAATCACTCTGGCACTATCAATTATTATTATTATACTATCAATATTTCACTGCAAATAGGTATTTTATGCCATGTATCATCTAGTGACAGGAAACATGTGTACCAAACCGATGCTAAGTGCATCTGAATTAGTGTGAAGGGCTGTGGAGATAGCATCTGAGTGGGCGCTGACAGTCAGAGTGAGAAAGAGAGCGAGGGAGATGGAGACAGAAAGAGAGATTGAAATCTGGGGAGTGGTTTCTAACTAGTATGGAAAATGGTTTTGGTGGGTGATGGCTGTGGTGCACGCTCTAAAATGGATAGAGTGGGAGAAGATTATATTAGATTAGATAAGTTTCAACTTTATTGTCATTGTGTACAGTATAAATACAGAGACAAAAAGATGCAGTTCACATCTAACCAGAAGTGCAAAAAGAAGCAGTAAGTAAGCAGTAAGAAGTGCAAGTGTGTTCGGGATAAATTGTGCAGAAGAAATATAGATAGATTTACAGTATACAAAAGAAGTATATATTAATAGAGTATAAATAAGTCTAGGTACAGTACAGAGAGTATAGAAAAAATTACTAGCAGTACAAAATGGAGATAAAGTATGTACAGTATATACTAAAATTGCTTGCAATACTAAGGGTGGGGTAGGGTAAGGGAGTAAGGGGGGATGGAGTGTGTGTGTGTGTGTGTGTGTGTGTGTGTGTGTGTGTGTGTGTGTGTGTGTGTGTGTGTGTGTTCAGAAGCGTGACAGATGCAGGGAAAAAGCTTCCCTTGAACCTGCTGGTCCTGATGCGGAGTTTCTGTAGCACCGGGGGAGGAGGGTTCACCAGAATCTGAGAAGACAGATTTTATTTAACCTTTAGTTATCCAGGAAAAATCCCATTGAGATTAATAACCTCTTTTACAAGGGAGTCCTGGCCAATGGATGGATAAATGGATCCCCTTTAGTCTCCTCAGGAAGAAGAGGTGTTGGTGAGCCTTCTTAATCAGGGTGGAAGTGTTGAGGGTCCAAGAGAGGTCCTCCGAGATGTGGACACCCAGAAACATATTCATAGGTGAAGAGGGAGTAAAGAAGGGGGCCTCAGCACGCATCTTTGTGGAACACCAGTGTTCAGGATGAGGGTTGAGGAGGTGTGGTTATCTAACCTAACAGATTATGGTCTGTTGGTTAGGAAGTCCAGAATACAGTTGCAGAGGGAGGTATTTATGCCGAGGTCACTGAGTTTGGTGATCAGTTTGGAGGGGATGATGGTGTTGAATGCTGAAATGAAGTTGATGAACAGCATTCTCATGTAGGTGTTACTGTTGTCGAGGTGGGTGTAGGAACTTGCCCTCGTCGCTTATGCCACAACAAGGAGATGCGATCTGCATGTCTGTGTCCAATTCACCTATCACCTAATTCCCTGTCACCTCCTCATGACCTGCCCGCTTTTTCCCCTTCTCCCTGCACCCTGCTAGTTAGAAGACACCATGTGACATGTTGATTGCGGGAAGAGACTCCTTTCCCAGTCCACGAGAGAAACCACCGGACTCCCTTCAGTCACCTATTATATTATAAACTGTGGTTACAAACAAAAGCATATCTGTTGGACTTAATATTCCTTCACCCAACTTCCTGTCCGGGAACAAGAGCCTTGTGTAAGGATACCCACCATCATCCGGATTTCCCCATGCTACCGTGAAATCAGTAGTCATAAAAGAGAACCATAAACATTTCCATACTAACAAGAGAAGTGGAGAGAGTCCTGGTGATTGGCCTAATCTAAAAAAAGATGCCAAGAATTAATTATTATCCTTTCTTTAACAATATATTCTTCCACAGCAGGACCAGATCTACATTTTGATATGTTTCTTATTTTCTAGATGTGATCCTAACTATAACCCAAATTGTTAAATTTTAATGTCTGAGTTCCTGATGGAGCCACAGCGCCACCTCCTGATAAGTTTTGGTATAGTTCCCAGAGGACTTTCTTAAGTAATGTAATCCACAATTAATGTTTATCTATACTGTCTTTTACCTCCAACATATGTTTCAAAGTATAAGTCAGCACTATGTGAAACGGATTTGAGCCATCAATGCTGACGGAGGTTATGTATCTGCGTGTTGCATGTATTATAACTGATCATTCCTTTTGCCTATTAGGCAATTCCGTTTATTTCCTTTTGATCATGTAACCAGATGTTTTATGTGAAAACTCATGGTGGATTTAGATGAACAGTCAATCGCGATCTTAAAACTTTCAGAAGGATAGTTTTATTCAGCAATAAGTAGGCCTAATAAGTCTGTGATTTGATCAGAACATATGGCCTGGAGGAAGCAACGTGACCGAGCCTCCGCTTTTTGCGCGTAACTTCTTTATTTTTCCATTTACTTTTGTACTTTGCTAGATTTTTGAAGCTCCGAGACTTAGAAATTTTCGGAGACCTGAGACACTTGTAACGAATGCTCTTCAAGTGAGACGCGCTTTTATTTGGAAAAGATCTTTCTTTGAAATCTAAGCAAGAGCGAAATTTATTCTTTTTGCATTATTTCAAATCGTTAACGTATCGTATTCAAGCCAAATAAGTCATTTTTGTTTTCTTGAACTTAGTAATAGGTAAAGTTCGTCCGGCCGGCGTTTCTTTTCCAGTTATTTTGCGCAAGAAATCAAGTTAATATATATATATATATATATATATATATATATCCGGAGCTCCATATTCACCAATTCTACCGAGACTCTGATAAGTGCTTAACCACTGCAAAGTCGGTGCAGTTTAGCTGCTCAAGAAACCGTGAAGAAAGATAGCCTTCAGCCAAAGGAATTGTCAGCCAACTTCGCCCGTACCGCCTCCAACGATCTCAACGCGAGACACTTCGCTGGGCAGAGGACGTTACGACCTGAGACGACATCGAGTTCCGGTGGTTCCGAAGCCGACAGGCCCTGAGCATTCAGACGGAATCCCCGCTGTGCCGGTAAAACGGCGTCATCTGGAAAGCCGCCTTGTCATCTTCCAGTGACTACACTGCCCCTGCATCTGCATCCAGGCCGGGACGGAGCTGACTGAGAAAATCCGAGTTCTGAGACCTCGTCTTCAACAAAGTAGGCTGAAAACTCCACGCACTAGAAGAGTCACACACGAATGCAATCAGAGTTGGTGTTTGTGAAAGCTTCAAATATATATATATATCGTGAATTCAAAAACATCTCTCATATAACCTCGTTATAAATTAATCCCATTCAATCAATAATTCATTCCACAGTCGTTACATTTTCTGTTACTTAATCACCTGTTTTAATCATTATCTCATTTCATTTAATCTGCATTTATTTAGTTAATAAACATATTTAATCTTATGTCGTTGTTTTTGCACGTTTAATTTGAAGTGGGAAATCGATGGGATCGTGGAAAGAATTCACTGCTTCAGAATAGGAGATCAAATATAAATTTGAAATTTAACAGACTGATTAAAATTGATACTCTAACTGTCCAAGCCAACTTGGGAAGTCAGACGTCTGGAATAAGCTCCCTCCGGCCTATTCCAATAAAATCAAAATTATTGGAGGGTGGTGCCCCGTATAACGTATACTTTATAAAGTGATAAAGAATAAAGGATAATTGATTACCAGTCATTAATTATCACACTACTATCAAGGTATTGTCTCCTACATGGGAGAGGGCGGACTGAAGTGCTGTAGAGATGGCATCGTCTCTCGTCCTGTTCTGGCGGTAGGCAAATTGGTAGGGATTCAATGTGGGTGGTAATCTGGTTTTGAGTTGAGCCAGGACCAGCCTCTCAAAGCAATTTGTGATGACGGGGGTGAGTGCAACTGGGCGGAAGTCATTAAGGCTTGCTGCAGTTGAGTGTTTTGGCACTGGCACGATGGAGGTGGTTTTGAAGCACGTAGGGACAGCTGCTTGGGCTTGTGACAGGTTGAATATGTCAGTCCAGACCTCAGTCAGCTGCACAGCACAGCATAGGCCCTTAGAACGTGCCCGGAGACACCATTGGGACCAGCAGCCTTCTGTGCATTAACCCTGCGCAGTGCCGCACGCACATCGGTGGGAGAGAGTGTGAGGGGCTGGTGGTTTGCAGGGAGCCCAGCCTTGATGGCCACCTCCTTGTTGTCCCTGTCAAAGTGACCAAAGAAGTGGTTAAGCTCATCAGGTAAGGAGGCATTGCTGGAGGTGGTGGTTGGTCTATAGCCTGTGATGACCTGCATGCCTTGCCACATGCATTGGGGGTCGGAGTTGCTCTTGAAGTGCTCCTTGATCCTTAGCTTGTGGCTGTACTTGGCCTTTTTGATGCCCTTCTTCAGGTTAGCCCTGGATGAGCTATAGGCCTGAGCATCACCTGATCTGAAGGCGGTGTCACATGCTTTCAGCAGGAGTCGGATCTCTTTGTTCATCCATGGCTTCTGATTAGGGAATGTGGTTATCCGTTTGAGGGTGGTAACACTGTTGATGTTATGAGAGAAGCTGTGATCTGAACACAATAGGATCATTTCTAAAGAGGTGCGGTGATGACAGAGCTGTTACAGTGTAGGAATTTAGGAACTTGTGTTTGTTACTCAAATCAATTGCTATATAACTTTAGTGGAATGAGCTCTTTTTCTCTCATGAGGTCTAAATTAGATTAAGCATCGTGACCTTGTATTTATAATAGTTTATCTTGGAAAACTGTATTACTACTGCATTAATTGAGATAGGATCAGAATAAATGTATTTGTTACTGGAAGCAGGTTGTGTCAAGGGTCTTCAAAAACTGGCTTGTATAGGTACATGTTTGGTCATGTTTTTTCTGAACTTCATATAATCATGAAAATATAATCATACACTGTAAAATGTTACCAGAATTTAACAATATTTTACTGTGATATTTCACAATAATTTACCATATTATCACTTTACAGGCGTTAACTGTAATAATTACAATATAATACTGTAATTTGAAATATTCTGTGAAATCAAGTAAATTACTGTGAAAAAAGCTGATACCAGGATTTAACAACATGGTATTGTAATATTTCACAGTAGAATACTGTAGTCAAACCATCCTCTTTGATAACACAACAAATTACTGTAAAATTTGAATCGCGTTTGAACCGCTCTGCATTGTGGGACAAGGAAGAGACGACAGGTGGATACCGGTGGATAGGATACCGTTCTCTTTATACATCCATGGTGGATAATGTTAAGACCCGA
>CAEMYA010000447.1:706959-738251 GCA_903131615.1 Diplodus sargus
CAGATGAAGGACGAGAGGCTGGAGGAGATGGAGGAGGAGAAGACAGAGAAGGTAGAGGAAGAGAGGCAGGAGGCGGTAGAGAAGGAGAAGCTGGAGGAGATAGAGGAGGAGAAGCTGGAGCAGATGAAGGAAGAGAGGCTGGTGGAGATAGAGGAGGAGAAGCTGGAGGAGATGTAGGAGGAGAAGCTGAAAGAGAGGCTGGAGGAGATAGAGGAGGAGAAGCTGGAGGAGATGTAGGAGGAGAAGCTGAAAGAGAGGCTGGAATTCACAGGTGAGGTTAAAATTTATGATGGATATGTTAGTCATGAGATTCAGCACTGTGACAAATACTAGTGTGATGATGATCTGAATAGCAGTGCTTCACCCATGTGGTTTTAAAACCAGAGCTTCATATCAAGTCTGGTGTTCATGAGAGGCCTCATCATGTATTACTAGTGTGTATGTGTTTACAGTAGTTGCTATACAGTTGTCATGTATATATTTCCGATGTTGTTGATGGACAGAGGGCTATATTAATTGACAGTATGATGCACAGTTGCACTACAGCCCTGCACTAAAGAGTAAAGATGAGAACTCTTCGAAGTTGCCTCCTTGTCTTTCATTAATTGCTTTAATCATAACATCTGCATGACATGAAATTATAATTGCTAATGTAACTTTCAGAAGTGCTGCCTTGGAGCACTTTTGTGTCCCCACCAATCTCAAAATCAAACCTACTCCCTTGCATACGTCGACAAAATATAGAACAAAGGTCTAGTCATTTTTACAAATTTTAATGAGGAAATGTAACATTTTATAAATGAAAAAGAATTAGCAGACTCTGTGCTGTTTAGCAGAGAAATGTGATTTTTTTCAGTCCCAGTCCGTGTCTTATGTTTCAGAATTCTTTGCTAATAAATTAGCAGCTACGTTAGTATTCTTTTTGTGCTGTCAGTTTGACTTTTGTCTTGCGCACACTATGTTTAATGTTAAAATGAGAGCTATTTCTTAAAATATATACGTGTGTGTGTGTGTGTGTGTGTGTGTGTGTGTGTGTATATATATATATAAACACTCAGTCTGACCACAATTTTTGTAAGTACACCAAATTTGTTTTCCTTAGCAGCAAATAAAAAAGTAAACCCAGACAATTCATCAGACTGATCAATAATAACTCACTCGATTCTCCGCTTGCCCTCAGAAATTTCAATATTACCAGATCTGAATGTTATGCCGGCAAATGATATCTGATCCTGGACCTTTAGTTGGTGAACTGATACCCCTGCACGTGGCCATCTGTCGATGAAGGCAGAATGCTTATTTACAGAAAAGCCATACACTGTATAATCTTTTTCAGTAGACAGACAGAGAGATCAATCCGAATAGGCAGTTTGCAGTATCGATACAACCTTCAAAGTGTCTTTGAAGGTTAGCTATCTTTTAGCGCATCAGATGAGAGTTAATCCTATCTATGATAAACTGAATCGTGTTCACAGCAACAAATGAAAAAGCTCCTTTTGTGGTGTTGCTGTGAAGTTCTTCCTGCATTTAGTTCTTGTGGCATCGTCCACCTTGTTACTCATATCGGATCTCCCTAATGAACAAGGACACCATATGTACTTTTCATATACAGGATGTGTGTGCATGCCTGCATTTACCATCACTGATGAATGACTGGATAGCAGTTTGTATGCATGTACAGACATAGGTGAACCGCTCTGTATACAGTGTACAAACACATACTCGTTTGTGTATTTGTGTGACTATGCTTTTCTGATTGCACACAGGTCTCAATGCACTGATGAGCTCCATTGTTCTCTATTTTATTCTTTATAAAATCCCTCTATTTCTCTGTCTCTCTCTAGCTATTACATTCTCTCTCCCTCCAACACACACACACAATGTGTTTTCCTTGCCCCTACCCCCATCCCCTGCTTTGCTGCCAGTGTCTACCCAGAATACCAATGATGCAGTCTGCAGATAGATAGATAGGTATGTCTGTCACATGACCCTATCTGTCCTGAGGCTTTACCCGTGATGACAGCAGGCACAGCATGCACGTGCGCGCGCACACACACACACACACACACACACACAAACACACACACAAGGAGACCCCAGTTTGGCATGCTGTATCTCTGTATAGGCACTGGAGCAGGCGTGCTGGCAAATACACAAACACACACACACACACACACACACACACAGCCTTGCACAAATTCACATTCAGATGCTAATGGCCATACACACATTGAATCACCTCAGGGGAGCAAGCCAAAAAGAGAGAGAGAGAACATCCTGCCACTGTACACACATTCCCTCTGTCTCTTTCTCTCTCTGTCACACAAACAGTTCTGCAGGCAAGATAGAAAAACACTGAATATCCCTATATTCCATCCGTCGCAAACACACACATGTGCACATATACACACACAAATGCATATCTTCCTGTGGGAAGGCACCCCACCCGTTTCTCACACAAACACATTTGTCACTGACAAGGCTCTACACAGTCACTGGGTATCCTGTGGCACCAAAAATAGCAGCCTAATAGAATGGAATAGAAAATGTCCCCTTACTCTTCACTCAAATAAGACTATATTTCCAGAGTGGCAGTGAAACGTGTTGGACAACATGAGACAGAATTTGTTTTGATTTGAATGAATCACTAAGTAATTTAAAATAGCTCTGCAAAAGCCAGAGAGTGTTCTCAGAGGTGTACACACACACACACACACACACACACACACACACACACAGTCATCCTGTAGAGTCTATACTACTATCAGACAGACACTTCAAAAGTCAGTCAATCCCATGAAATTAGATTTATGTTCTCTGATTTAGTAATTGGTGTGTCCAGTATCATTTTTGAGTCAATCTGACAGTGCTTACATTTATTAGACTACAAAAAACTGCAGCGTTAACTTGGATGCAAGGGTCCCACTGAGCTGTGTATAATGCACACAGTGGTCTATGGCTCCATATTCCATGCTGCTTTCACTGAGGTGAGAATATATGCTTTTTATTTTGTACATGTGCCTATTCTGTCATCAGCGGATTACATATTTTCAATTTCCAATTATTGGTTACCTTTCTTACCAACCAGCTTTTGGAGGGGTCTTGGTTATTCTTCCATCTGAGAATTAAGGAGCTCTTGTAGAGCACTATGTACTGTACCTTCAATGCAGCAGAGATTGTTTCTGTATCTTACTTCCAATTAAGGTGTAGAAACATCTCAATGATGGTCAGGAGGAAGAGAGTTGGAATAAGAGCCATGTTAATCCGACATGGATTTAGGCTGCTCCTGGCTAATGTCTGGTCACAGGGAAAAGGAAATTAAAGTATTTATTTATATTTGTATAATAATGACTGTGTATAATGTATGTTCTGTAATTTGTGTTGCAGTTTACAAACTTTTGTTGTGCAACCCTGTATTGTTTAATGATGAATAAATTACCATGTACCTTGCACCCTGACATCATGAAAATAATAAAGATTACTAGATTTCATTAAGTTGCTTAAGTTTCAGGGCTTTTATATGCTGGCTCACGCGTTTCCATCCACCAATTTTCATGCACATTTTGAAAAAACAAGTTTTAAGAGCTTTTCAAAACAAAGTGTCCCACAGTAATTTGTACATAAATTTAGTAGCAACGATAAAACTGATTTTAGGCCATTTTTGGACATTATCAGAGATAAGATATCAGCTGCACAGCACCTGTTTGGCTAATGTAGAGATGAGTATGGCTGCTTCTGTCCTGAGTGGACAAAGTGAGCATAGCACCCATAAATGCGATCTGAACATGACAGCTCAAACACGTCTTTATCCCATTTACTGTAAGACAATACAGTGACTGAACTATGCCTAGTGTCACTGTAAAATAAATACAAAATCCTTAGAAAAGAAACAGGCTTAATGTGGCACTTTGATTCCAAGATCTTGCCAGAGTTGTGCCACTGACGTTTCTGTAATTATCAGCTTGGCACTCACTGTGCCAAGCACACATGCCCAAACTGAAATGCAAGCTGAAAAAACAATCATCTGCAAACACCAACTGTGTATATGTAAATGTACACAATGACATTACTGCATTACATACAGTATGAGTATGTGTGATTGTGTGTACATGTTTTTTCTGTTTGTGAGCGTACTTCTCTTAACACTTGTTGTGATATGTGTATATGTGCATTTCTGGATTTTTGTCAGTAAACTTGTTATGTAGATATCACACCGTGTATTGCAGTTATATCAAGGTGACAGCATGAGAAAAGGTGGGATTTTTTATGCAAATGGATATGAGAATGAAGACAGGTCAGACCAGAGCTGAAACAAGTAAAACAGCATAGATATGGTATACAAGTACATGCTGAATGTCTGAGGTTCTGAGGTAGGTTATGTTTCTGCATGTGCCTGTGTGAATGTGTGTATGGGAGCATGGGTGCAATTGCCCGTGCTTGCGTGTGTGCAAATGTGCACATGTGCATGTATGAGTGGGCTCAGGTGGATTGTGAACTCGGCAGATGGACATTTGGAGCAGCTTTGCACCCTGCAGCAAAATGTACATGAGCATAGAGACACACAAAACACACACATACCTACACACACACAATTCACATTTCCACACACAGCTGTAACATTAACCTTTTGTAACTCTAGCCAAAGAGAACCATAAAAAACATCCTCAGCACCTCAAATCACATATCGACATACCGAGCTAATATTTCAACTTTCCAAACAGGAGGTAAGTCAAGAGGACCATAATAGTATTTCATCTGTGTCCTGAAAATACCTCCACAGGCTTTTTAGCAAGCCACAGACTTTTCTTTTGAGAGAAAGAAAGTCTGTGGTGCTTCATCATTCAAGTGCTTCATCATTGTGCTAAGTATTTTCACCTGGCTGGTCTGGCAAGATGATCAGGAAATATCACAAGGCACAACTAATAACAGCGGTGCTGAGATTTATTTCAGAAAATAAATGAAATCTTTTCCAAAATAGCCATGTATTCATCAACATACTTTAAGAAATAATTACAACTTGAAGGTCCCATATTATACCCTAACCCTAACCCTGTTTTTCATCAATGTCACACAGCTGTCAGAGGTCCAACAACACTGTATTCGATATGCATTACTCCAAACCCATCTGTGGTCCTAAATTTCTGCTGTCTAAAAGTCGCTCAAGTGAGCTCTACTGAGAGCAGGCTGTTTATGCGCTGTCTCGGAGAAAACATGTTTTTCATAATATGGGACCTTTGAATAAGGGAAGTGCACTGGAAGTGCAAAAGGCTGAATGTGTGCCGATTTGGATTTATTGTAATAACCCACGCCCACATTGACCAGTCATGACCTACTTCAAGATATGGCCTCAGGATTGGCCCTACATCATACCGACCAAATTTGGTAAAAATCGGTGTAGCCGTTCAAGAGATAAAAACTTCCCATATTTTTAGCGCCCCCTAGTGGCCAAATTCGGCTCATCCCTTCCCAGTGTCATGGCAACCAAGGAACCATATTTGGTGTTAATAGCATTTAGTTTGACCGAGAGATCAAACAGTTTCCATTTTTATAGCTAGCTACAGAAATTTGTTTGTTAATAATTTGCGCATTTTTTAACCAAGCAAAATTCTTTTGATAACTTTAGATCAGGTCGAGCTGAAGAATGGACATGCCAAGTTTCACGCAGAACGGACAAAATTCCACGGAGGAGTTCGAAAAAGTATGTTTTGCATATGTGGCTATTTAGCGAACAAAAGGGGGGAGCAGAAGTGGGCGTGTCCTATGTCAGAAAACCAAGCTCTATTCAGGGAGAGGCACCCATCTGTCAAGATGGCCGACAAGGGCGCCTCCATATATCCAATCCATACCGCAAGTCCCAACGGGAAGTTGGTTAATCACCAAACTACAACCAAAATAAAAGCTGCCATTTATTCAATCCATACCGGAAGTCTCAAGCGGAAGTTAGTTAATCACCAAAATAAAACCAAAATAAAAGCCCAAACAATCTCTCTAAACGTGCCAATTTTAAAAAAAATTGCATTTGCTATCGAGCTTGGCAACGTGCCGCAGTGTCGGGCGCCATCCTCGTTGCAAGACGCCAGAGCAGAGCAGAGAATGTATGTCTTTATTACACTGTGGGGATCGAAATTAGCAGCCGTGTGCTGGCACCTGGTGGGTGAATTGAATCAGTTTACCAGCAACTGTGACGGATTCATTCCAGTCAGATTTGATCGAATTAATCTTAATGATCTATATCTTGGTTAAGGCATAACAGTGCTCATTGCATGACCCATGAGTTAGATCCGGTCAAATTATGTTTCTGATTTGTCCAAAGTGTCAGCTGGACTTTAGAAGGCCGGAAATCCACAACTACTCGAACGGCTGTAAGCGGTCATTCGGACCACTTGATTTTAAACTCCATAATCTCTCATGTAAATACCCGATTGAGTGATGAATGCATTCATTATGTCATGATATATTTTTAACGAAATTACACCATAATGTACACTTTAACAAGTTAAATTACACATTTATTAATAATATAGTAAACCGTTATTTTTGCATATTTACACAAGAATTTAATAGAGAAAAGTTAGAACATTTAAAAGTACATTATTTGATTATGAATGATTTTATAATATATAAGTTAAAAAAATATAATAATCGAAATAGATGGAAACGAGCTGATCTTAATCAAAGAAAGAGCTGTTTTGATCACTGGTCACAGTCAGATTACCTCCGCTCTCCTCGCACAGTCAACACACGCGGGCTTGTGGCATTTCAAGTACCCGACGTTTGGTTCCGTTTGCAGCTCTTTTGGACCGGCACTGCCTCCGTGTCTGCTGCGGTGGTTGCTTCCGCTGCTGACCACCTTGTGCCGACTGCCGTGGCTGCTTTCCCACTGAGTCTCCCTACTGTGCCACAAAGCTCTCTCTTTTAGATCACAAACTTCCTTTTACCCTGTTATGAGTGATCTCAAAATAGTGTCCCTTAATGTTAAGGGATTTAATAATGCAATAAAAAGGCAAAAGATCCTTACTTTTTTGAAAAAAGAGAAAACACAAATAGCTTTATTATCTGCAACCCACTTAAATGACTTGGGGCATTTGAAGTTGAGAAGGAGCTGGGTAGGCCAGGTGTTCTATTCATCTTATAACACAAAAAGCAGAGGAGTAGCCATATTAATTCACCGTAGTCTCCCATTTACCTTAGAGACAACCATCAGGGACAACGATGGCCGTTATATCCTTGTCTCAGGCTATCTTTATGGGGAGCAAATCCTTATAGGTTGTGTATATGGCCCTAACTCATATGAAGGTGCCTTTTTCCTTAAGCTTTTATCAGATGTCTCATCAGTATCCACCCCATATGTTGTTTTAGGGGGGCAACTTTAACTGTGTGTTTGACCCAAGTGTGGACCAGTCCCCACCTAAGTATAGCCCAACCCCTCGAAAAAGGCTCAGGCTGAAAGAGTTCTGCCATGACTTGGAGTTGTTTGACACTTGGAGAATAACCAACCCCAAGGGAAGAGACTACACCTTCTTCTCCCAACCGCATCAGACATTTTCAAGAATTGATTTCTTCCTGTCATCCAGAATGGTTCTGGATAGGGTCAGGGAGTGCTTAATTGACGGATGCTCACTCTCTGACCACTCTCATGTAAGTTTGAGCATCCGCCCTCCATACTTTGATCCTTCCTCCCGCCACTGGAGGATGAACCCCTCTCTATTGAGTAGTCCCCCGTTATCTGACTATATTACTGATCAATGGAATGTATTTATGGCTGCTAATAAGACCCCAGATGTTTGTCCATCATTGCTACGGGAAACAGCTAAAGCTTATCTTGGGGGGAGTATTATATCATACACCACAGCTCAGAAAAAGGCTGCTATTAAAGAGCAACTCGGCTTAGAGAACATAATACAACAGCTGGAAGTTCAATTTAAAAGTACACCTTCTACAACCCTGTTTAAAAGACTGGAGGCAGCCCACTCAGCCCTAAATCAGTTGTTAACTAAAAAGGCAGAGTAAACCATCTTCTTTGCTAAACATAGGCTCTATGAGTCAGGAAACAAACCTGGCCGACTCTTGGCAAGGTTGGTTAGGGGCAGAATCGAGGCAAATACGATACCGTCATTGTTGGATGACAACCAGGTCAGACACTACAAAACCAAGGACATCAATAGGATCATGAGGCAGTTTTATGAGAAACTGTACTCATCTGAATGTGACTCCTCTGATAAGAGGAGAAAGCAGTTTCTCGACGGGGTGCCTCTCCCATGCCTGTCAGATGAACAAAGGAAATAATTAAATGCACCATTGACTGAGGAGGACGTCCGCAGAGCCATAGCCTCCCTTAGGGGTGGTAAGGCTCCAGGACCTGATGGTTTCTGCCCAGAATTTTATAAGAAATTGAGCCATTTTGTAGTTGGAGCACTTACGGACATGTTTTTAGACTCCTTTGAGAATGGACGCCTTCCCTCAATGCTTAACCTAGCAAGTATCACACTAATACTGAAGAAAGATAAACCACCTGATACTTGTGGCTCATATAGGACCATCAGCCTTATTGGAGTGGATAGTAAACTGCTCTCCAAATTGCTCGCAACAAGACTGGAGAAGCTCCTGCCGTCTCTCATAAACCCAGACCAGACTGGGTTTATACAAAATCGGTTCTCCCTCACAAATGTGAGAAGATTATTGAACATGATACAACATACAAGTCTAACAAACTGCAGTGCGCTTGCTATATCTCTAGATGCCGAAAAGGCGTTCGACAGGGTGGAGTGGGAATATTTATTTGATGTACTAGAGAGGTTTGGGTTGGGGGGCGCGTTTCTTAAATGGGTTAGGACGCTTTACAACTACCCAGAGGCTCGTGTCATAACTAATGGCATACAATCATCGCCTTTCCCTTTGCATAGGGGGACGAGATAGGGTTGCCCTCTGTCTCCGCTGCTGTTTGCGCTGGCGCTTGAGCCTCTGGCTGAGGCTGTTAGGCAACACCAAGATGTGCATGGTATGACAGTTGGGGGAACAGTTCACAAAATTGTGCTTTATGCGGATGACATTTTGCTGTTTTTAACAAAACCTGAAATATCAATACCAACTATTCTTTCTGTTATTCATAAGTTTAGTTCCTTCTCAGGCTACAAAATTAACTTTAGCAAATCAGAGGCCATGCCACTAGGTAATTTAGCTGGGTTAACTTTACCTACCCACTGCCCTTTCAAATGGTCCAACAGGCTTCACCTATCTTGGGATAAAGGTTTCACCAGACCTGAAAGAGCTATGGAAGCTCAGCTTCTTTCCGATAGTAACTAAAATAAAGGATTTAGAAAGATGGCATGATCTCCCCTTATCCTTCATGGGGCGCATTAGTTTAATTAAAATGAATGTCTTCCCCCGACTCTTATATCCCCTACAAATGCTACCTTTATGGATCTCCAAGAGGGTTGCTCTCGATATAGAAAGGGCATTCTCCAGATCCATATGGCATGGCAAGAGACCTAGACAGAAAACGAAAACTCTACAGCTGCCTTCTTACAGGGGAGGCCTGGCCCTGCCAAACATAATTTTTTACAATTGGGCATGCCATGCTCGCTTCCTGTGGGAGTGGTTACATGCTCATCTTGACTCCAGGCCCTGCCTAGATTCATGGTCATCCTTGCCTTCATCATTATGGAGCTTGGTCATGGGTGATAGAAAGAAGTTACCTGGGGATATCAAGAAAAATCCGATTATATATAACACAATCAGAGTGTGGCAGGAAATCTGTAAATATTTGGGTAGAGGAGGCTGCACCTCAATCCTGACCCCCCTTGTAAGGAACCAGGAATTTCCTCCAGGAGTCCTTCCCAATATGTTTGACTCGTGGCATGACAATGGGGCACATGTGATTGGAGACTTATACCATGATGGTGCACTAATGACTTTCCAACAACTACAGTCACAATTCAGTATCCCTAAAGAACACTTTTATGGTTTTCTCCAGATCCGCCATTTTGTCAGATCAAAAAATGTACCTCCTCCAGACCTTGTCATGTGCAATGACGTGGAGAGGTTCCTTATTGACCGAAAAGGTCTCACCCATTTTATTTCCGCCTTTTATGCATTACTATACTCTCTCAGCCCAGGTGATATCACAAGCGTCGCAAAGAAATGGGAGAGAGACCTTGACACTGAGTATATTGAGGATGATTGGAAGGAAGCCATCAGGGTATTTAGATCAACCTTTGCATGTAATAGACTGAGAGAGACACAGTATAAAATACTACACCGTCAACATATAACCCCTTTCATACTAAGATAGACTGGAATGTGTCCCCTCTGTGTAACAAGTGTCAAAGCGAGATTGGAACCTACTACCATTATTTCTGGCAATGTAAACTGATTAAAAGATTTTGGGGTACAATTTCTCAAGAACTGAGTGGCATCTTTCGGGTACGGGTTAAGAAAGACTCAGGCCTTTTCCTTCTTGGCCTTCCCTCAAAGTTGGTGACTCTAACCCATTTACAGTTCAAACTATGTGACAAATTACTATTATTGGCCAGAAAATTTATTTTGATTAACTGGATCAAGGATAAGCCACCTACTGCCACATTGTGGTACAGGGAGATATTCAGGGTCCTCCCTCACGAAAGAATCAGTGCAGTTTTGAAGGGTAATGAGAAGTCCTTTACTGAAATGTGGTGTCCTCTGCTTGACAACTTACCAGGTGAATTGACCATGTTAGTGCTTAGAGGCCAATACTCCCTGCAATGGCCTCACCCAGCCAAGATAAACTCATAGGTGTCTTTCTCTTGTATCTTCAATACTGCTATGGGTTAGTGCTTTACCTCAACTTATTTTACTGCATGTACCAATGTGTACTATCACGAAGGGTTAAAGTGGATGTTACTGTTTTTTTATACAGCTACACTAATCAGTACTGTTTGTGTACAGGACAATATGTTGAAAAGCTTCTGTGTGTAGGAGGGGAAGGGGGAGGTGGTCAGTTGGGAGGTATTTCTGTTGAGAATGGATGGATGGCACTATTCTGTTTTATTTATTTATTTATTTTCTGTCTGTGTGTTACCAATATGCTGGTAAAATGTCTAACTCTTGTTTCTGTTGAAAACCAATACAATTCTGTTAAAAAAAAGAAAAAGAATTATGTTATGTGCAAACCATACAGTCTATGGTGTAAACGTATGTGTTTGTTAGGTTTTTATTTTGGTGATTAACTAACTTCCACTCGAGACTTCCGGTATAGATTGGATAAATGGCGGCTTTTATTTCGGTTTTATTTTGGTGATTAACCAACTTCCGGTTGGGACTTCCGGTATGGACTGGATACATGACAGCGCCCTTGTCGGCCATCTTGACTGCAGATGGGTACTCTTGTATTCAGGGAACATATGGATATAAGGTTTGCGAATGTGTTATTTAAAATGTAAAAGTTATAGGCCAAAATGCAATTACATCCATTATAGCGTCACCTGGTGGAGTACATGTGCAGTTTTTGGTATGGAAGAGCTGTATCCTATTCTTTATGTACCATATACATTTCAAAGCTGTCAGCATAATAGTTCCCATATTTTTAGTGCCCCCTAGTGGCCAAACTTCGCCAAATTCGGCTCATCCCTTCCCAGTGTCATGGCAACCAAGGATAGTGTTAATAGTATATAGTTTGACCAAGATATCAAACAGTTTACATATTTATAGCTAGCTACAGAAATTTGTTTGTGAATAATTAGCGCATTTTTTGTCCGAGCAAAATTCTTTTGATAACTTTAGATAAGATCCAGCTGAAGAGTGTACGTGCCATGTTTCAAGCAGATCGTGCAAAATCCCATGGAGAAGTTCAAAACAGTAGGTTTTCCAGTTTTTGCGATTTTGTGAAAAATCTTTTCAACCGGAAGTGGGCGTGCCCATGGCAAAGTGATTCAGTTCCATTCTGGAAATCTGGGGATACAAGGTTTTTGAATGTGGGACATACGGTTTGGGAGTTATAGGCAAAAACATGTTGTCCTGGGTTATAGCGCCCCCTGCAGGCGGATATATGTAGGTTTTTGTGTCTGAGATATTCGCAGGAGTCTGGACCAACCCTCCAAATTGCACCACCCTCCCTTGCACGGTTTAGCCTGCAGCACCACTTTAAGCCGGAGAAAAATACAAATAAAAATCTTTACAATTACACTATGGTTCCTAGCACCACTGGTCCTAGGAAACGTGTATGCTTGCATACACGCTCCCTCGGCCCTGGCTCCTTAATAATCATTTGAAAAACAATAGGTTCCCTGCTAGGAACCCTATTGTAATTGTAAAGATTTTTATTTTTATTTTTCACCGGCTAAAAGTGGTGCTGCAGGCTAAACCGTGCAAGGGAGGGCGGTGCAATTTGGAGGGTTGGTCCAGACACCAAAAACTACATATATCTGCCTGCAGGGGGCGTTATAACCTAGGACAACACGTTTTTGCCTATAACTCCCAAACCATATGTCGCACATTCAAAACCTTGTATCCCCCGATTCCCTGAATGGAGCTGAATCACTTTTGGCCGATTGGCCACGCCTACTTCCAGTTGGAAAGTTTTTCACAAAATCGCAAAAGCTGGAAAACCAGTGGGTATGATGAAGGGCCAATCCTGAGGCCATATCTTGAAGGTGGTCATGGCTGCTCAATGTGGGCGTGACTTATTACAAGATAAACAACAAACATTAATTTCAACCAAACTATTTTGCTGAAAGCTTTGAAATGTATATGGTAAATAAAGAATAGGATACAGTTCTTCCGTAACATAAACTGCACATGTACTCCAGTAGGTGGCGCTATAATGGATGCAATCGGGTTTTTGCCTGTAACTTCCACATTTCAAATAACACATTTGCAAACCTTATATCCATATGTTCCCTGAATAGAGCTGGGTTTTCTGACATAGGACACGCCCACTTCTGCTGCACTTTGTGTTAGGAGGATCCACAGATGCTGTGTGCCAAGTTTCGTGCAAATTGGTGAAATTGTCTGGGAGGAGTTCGAACAAGTAGGTTTGCGACATTTCGCAACGTAGCGAAAAAAACAGAGGCCGAAATGGGCGTGGCCTATACCATGAGATTCAGCAGACTTCATTGAATGCGTGGATATAAGGTGTTTGCGTGTCACATTGGGGGAAAAAAGAAGGGCTAGGGTTAGAAAACAAGCAGTAAGCTTCATGTCAATTGGACGGTGTTTGTCTGACTTCCTGTGTCCAGTGGGTGGCGCTATGGATATGACACAGTTTTGATGCACAGATATATGCAGGGCGACTCACTGTCATCTCTGAGAGATTTGCCGCAGATTGGACATTGTATAGTGAAGTTATGAGGACTTGATGCGTCATGGCGAAGGATTTAAATGGATGGCACCACCACGGCCAGCAGTCGTGTCAGGCTGTGGCGCTGTGGGATTGCTCGCTCACCTGTTACTTGCATGTCATGCTGGGGAGAAAACAAGCAGTAAACGTCATGTCAATCGGATGATGTTTGTCTTACTTCCTGTGTTCAGTGGGTGGCGCTATGGATATGACACAGTTTTGATGCACAGATATATTCAGGGCGAGTCCCTCTACATTCCTAAGATATTTAGCGCAGATAGGACATTGTATGGTGAAGTTATGAGGACTTGATGCTTCATGGCGAAGGATTTAAATGGACTGCACCACCGCAGCCAGCAGGTATGACGTAGGATGAAGATTTTCCTAATGTGTCATTGGCATGGTCTGAGGAGTATACTGACTGACTGTGTGTCTGTGGTTTCGACTCTGTAGGAGGAGGTCGTGAAATTATGATGTGCGGCAATATTTCTAAATGGCCGCCAAATTCAAAATGGCCGACTATTGATGTGTGATGTGTGATCTGTCTACATGTATGAGTAACTTGGTGGAGATGGGGCATTGTATGTGGAAGTTATAAGGACTGAAATGTTGCAAAGGAGGAAAATGGCTTCCACTTCAAAGTATCGTTTGATCTTCAAGGTATGAAGATGACACTGAGTGAATATGAAGACTGTGGTGCTTAAGCTCTAGGAGGAGATAATTTTCAAGTTAGGCATGGATTTGACAAAAATGGCACCGCACATCAAAACAGCCGACTTCGTGTTGGAGTGACAGTATCGGTCCAGATGCTTTTTTGTGCGTCTGGTCATAAGGAAGTCTAGCAGCTCACGACAACACAGATCTATTCAGATCTATAACTTTTCATCTTCAAGCTCAGAGGATGATGATACTGAGCGACTGTGAAGTCGGTGGTGTTACGTCTGTGGGAGGAGATAATTTAAGTACGAAGATTGGCAATATTTCAAAATGGTGGCCAAAATCAAAATGGCCGACTTAGTATTGATGCAGTGATTTATTTGGGGAGACACCCTCTACACTTATGAGCAGTTTGGTGTGGATAGGAAATTGTATGGTCGATGACCTGCTCGGGCCCTAATAATAATCCTTAGGAAAACAATAGGGGCCTTGCAGGTCTACCTGCTCGTCCAAACTTTTGTACGAGCAACATCAGCCTCTACTCACCTCATCATGGACTTCGTATCACTATCCCCGTCGGATGATGATCATTCAGACGAGATCAGGATCACCATTCATCAGAAGCCAACAACTTTCCCGTCACCTCCGTACCCGAGACCCCAATTCCAGTGGCCCAACGTCTAGGACGCGAGCGAGTTCGAAGAACACCAACTTCGTCACATCCATGGTTTGCATCCCGCCTGTTTCATCTCTCTTCAACATCCAAGATTATCATAGTTTGCCCGACGACTCCTCTGTGTCTCCCAGCCCACCTCCTTCCGCACCAAAGAGAGGACGAGGAAATTCCGGAACAGAAGGTCGCCATCAGAGCAGTTCGCCAGAATTCGCCGACTCCTTCACCTCCGAGAAGCCAAGCTTCCCGCCATCATCCCGCCAACACCGGCCGAACAACTCGCCGGTCGCAGCGTCACCACGCTCCGGTGAGTTCCCCCAACCGGCTTTCATCCTCTAAAATCACTGATTGGACAGTAACCACTCTCCAAAGGACTTCAAAGGATTAAGGGATTATGTTTCACTGAACGGACAGTGAAGCCAAACCTTTCTCCACACTCATGTTAGCTTATTCTGTCAACACCAGCTCTCTTTCGGGTGACGTCATCACGCGCACTCCAACACGCCGTGACGTCGACGCTCCTGTTAAAGGGACAGTACAATTAAATCCTACAGCTCGAAGACAACAGAAAGCTCAAAGACAACAGAGAGAGCAGCAGCAAAAGCAGAGACAGAGATCATCTGCCAGATCAAACAACTCCAGAGATTCCACCACCACTTCTCGTCCTCACTACACTCCAGAGGGAGTGCCCAGATGGATTCCAGGACCCTCCAAATTCCATCAGGATTACCATCATCAGCTACAGCAACCTACATCCTCAAGGGCAAACACCACAGCACCCACTGCCATTCAGTTCCAGCCATCACTGCAGCTAACCATTGCGGATGCTCCTGGCACAGGGATGATAGCGCCCCCCCGCTGCCTTTTTCCATCAACCACTGCAGCTCGTTCCAGCCGGGGCTCCCGGCACTGGGATGCCAGAGCCCCCCGCTGCCTTTTCCAACAACAACAGCAGGTCGCTGCAGCCGGGGATCCTGGCACTGGGATGCCAGTGCCCCCCTCTGCTTTTTTCCAACAACAGCAGCTCGCTGCAGCCGGGGTTCCTGGCACCGGGATGCCAGTGACCCCTGCTGCTTACTGCCAGCAACCACAGCAGCCTGTTTCAGCGGGGGCTCCTGGCACCGGGATGCCAGCACCCCCACTGCCTTTTTCCATCAACCACTGCAGCTCGTTCCAGCCAGGGCTCCCGGCACCGGGATGCCAGAGCCCCCCGCTGCCTTTTCCAACAACAACAGCAGGTCGCTGCAGCCGGGGATCCTGGCACTGGGATGCCAGTGCCCCCCGCTGCTTTTTTCCAACAACAGCAGCTCGCTGCAGCCGGGGTTCTTGGCACCGGGATGCCAGTGACCCCTACTGCCTACTTTCAGCAACTATAGCAGCCTGTTTCAGCGGGGGCTCCCGGCACCAGGATGCCAGCGCCCCCTGCTGCTTTTTTCCAACAACCACAGCAGCTCGTTCCAGCCGGGGCTCCTGGCACCGGGATGCCAGCGCCCCCTGCTGCTTTTTTCCAACAACAACAACAGCAGCTCACTGCAGCTGAGGTTCCTAGCACCGGGATGCCAGTGACCCCTACTGCCTACTGCCAGCAACCACAGCAGCCTGTTTCAGCGGGGGCTCCTGGCACCGGGATGCCAGCTCCCCCCGCTGCTCTTTTTCCAACAACCACAGCAGCTCGTTTCAGTCGGGGCTCCTGGCACCGGGATGCCAGCGCCCTCCACTGCCTATTTCCAGCAATCGCAACAGCTCGCTTCAGTCTGGGCTCCTGGCACCAGGATGCCAACGCCCTCCGCTGCCTGTTCCCATCAATCACAGCAGCTCGCTTCAGTTGGGGCTCCTGGCACTGGGATGCCAGTTTCTTCCTTCTTTGAAACCAAATAAACCGTTTGTGGTTGGCAAAGAACTGCAATTTTCTACACAACCTTTATATCTTCTATTTGGTTTATTAGAGCCATTAGACATTTTAAAAGTTTTCTTCAGACTCGCTTGACAATTAGATGGGAACCCTGTTACTATGATTTAGGTTGATTTCTCTGCACTACCAGGTAATGTATCATGATTCCAGAAATAGAAATGGTTGCTTCATCTTTCTCTGACTGCTGTATTTTATTGGTTAACTACTGCTTGTTATAATGTTGTTGATCTGGAAAGCTCACGCTGATGCTGCTGTCACTGTAAATTGCTTTAGATAAGGGGGCCAGCTAAATGCTCAGTATGATAAAAGTGAATATGATGTATGAATGTAAACACAACATACTGAGGGTAGATCATCTTAGAAGTTGACTGTTATTGACTACTTATTGAAGCATCTATGGTCCAATGTGCGGTTTATACCATCGTTGGAAAGCAGAATGAGTATCACACGCCCTCTAAAAGCCTTTGTGCAGAGCCGAATAAGGCATTCCTGTCATAATGTCCTTCAAGTGTTTTTTTTTACAGAGGAGATTGTTTACCTACAGTGTATTGCTGTCCTTAGTTCTGAGCTAGAGGCATTTGTCTCTCTGATTCCCAATTTTCTACATGTTTGCCTTCTTTAACCTGTCTGTGTCTCTGTTTGCTAGTCTCTCAAAGGCTTGTCTTCCCATCTCAGCTGGGGGCTGGAGGGATGAAAATATGGGTGGAGGGCTGCAGTGATGTGGTCAGAGGCTGTGTGGAGCTGCTCTCTCCCTGAGGAGCCTCTTCTGCCAGCGCAGCGCCACAGATCAACAGTCAGCCAGCCAGCCGTGCACTGACCTCATCTCTCTCTCTTTCTCTGTCTCCCTCTATTTCTGTCTTCCACTATCTCGCTCTCCCTCTCTGCCAGAGGCACTTGCTGTCCCCATGTCTCCTTCCTACGCCAACCGCCTGTCCTGCTACCAACGGTGCATGTCTGTCTGGCAACTGCTCTGCCTTTCTGTCTGTCTGCTTCTCTGCATGCCTGTCCATCTTTGAGCCAGTCTCTCTATCTATACCTCCAGTCCTCCTGTCTGTCTGCCTTTGTGTCTCCGTCTGTGTGCACGGGTTCCTGGCTGTCCATCTGCCTGTCTGCCTGCCAGCCACTCTTTGTAGCCAATACCTCTCTGGCGGAAAGTGGCCAGGCTGTCATCCACTCTGCCAATCTGCCCCACTATCTGCCTGTCTATTCATCATCTGTTTGTGTCTTTATTTGTTTTGCTGCTTGTCTATCCGCCAGTCTACCTGTCTGCCTGTCCATCTGTCTGCTATCTATTTATTTGCCTATCTTACTGCGTATCTGTATGCATGAAAGGTGCTTTGTAAAATGGCAAACATGAACCCCTAACCAGATTCAGTTGAAACTGGTACTCACGGCAACTTCAACAAGATTTGCTGACATAACAGGAAACATTCTCAGTGTTATGAAAGGAGTCTAAATGTCATATTTTCAAATTTCTCACTTCAACACTCATGACCTCTTAACACCCAGCCAACATTTTCTTCCTATGTTACCAAAACAGCATAAATGGCTTAGTGACTGGTGACTTGTGTACATATTTGATTGTGAGGCCACCACACTGTCACCAGAAGCTCTTAGCTAGATTTATTTCCATATTAAGCTTGTATTAACATTTGGTATAATGGGTACCACCTTTGTATTCCACATTGCTCTGCAGGTTTTGGAAGTCCAAAAGCTCTACATCTCAAGGAATTATGCACCACAGTTTCTGAGGCTGTCTTTCTTGGCAGACAATGTCTATCCATTCACTATATTTCCAAACAAGATGCCCGGAGCTCTCCCCTGTCTTCAGACGCTTAGTCATCAGGCCAAATTCCTGCTAATACTCTTCCTGTCTCATTCACAGCTCTTCCTGGCTTTAGGAAGATGTTTGCTGAATTGAAAAAGGCGCTCTCCTTTATTTTTCACTTTCGCCCCTCTTCCTCTCTCTCACTCCCCTATGTCCTCTTCTATTCTTGTCTCAACAGGAGAGCATTTGACTGGCTCCTCTCAACTAAAGGCTGCACTGTGCGCCCACTCGGCAGTCAAGGACAACCCTAATAGAGGTAGAACAAAAGAAAAGGGGAGAGGGAAAGGGGGAAAGAAAGATCTCTTGGGAGAAACAAGCATGCTGTGGTGCAGGGGCCTTATTATTATACATATTGTAAAATAATAACAGTGTGTAATTCCTTTTGCAGTGGTGCCCCACTCTTGCCAGAGACAGAAAGTAAATTTCAATCTGTGTCCATTTTGCATATCACACAGCTCAATAGGCAGCTTTCTAATAGCGATTCACCTAATTTTCCTATCAGCATTGAGCATATACAGAGCCATATACAGTATATATATATATATATATATATATATATATATATATATATATATATATATTTTTAACTGAATTTATGTAAGATCAACTTTTTCATCAGCATGTCTACATCTTTATAATTGTGCTTTACATTAATCCATCCCTTGATATATTTACAATATCACTCAAGTATTTGTATTTTGCATGCATGGTGAACTTTTGGAAAAAAACATTTCCTTTTTCTTTGCAGTGTCCTGTTGTTGCCATTTGTTTCATGTATTAAATCTTAAATTTTTTTTGATGTTTTGCTTGAATATTGCATTCTGTTTATAACATGTCCTCTCTATAGTATTAAAATTGTATATAACAACCCTTAAAAACACTGAAAACAATAGAGTAAAGCATGTATTTCTGCCTTTATTCTTTCTGACACCTCAGTATGTGTTTGTGTTTACAGTCACTCTCACATAAGTGCAGAGTTTGCTATGAGCACATTTGAATGCCTCTGCAGCTATATAGTTAATCCCTGATGTGGATTGGCCCAGTTAGTGGTTCCTAGCTTTTGGAAAGGAATGCTGGGTATCTGTGGGTATCTGCCCATTTATTATGGTAAACCCTGCAAATGTATGTGCTGTGCTGATAGATGGTTATCTGTGTCAGTCTTTGTTTCTTCGTCTGTCTCCTCCTTCTTCCCTCATATTCCCTCTGTTTCTCTCTGCACAGCCTGTCTCCTGCTCTTGCTCATTCTTATTCCGTGCCTTTTCCTTGTTCTCTTCTGCCTCTCTCAGCTCTGCTCTCCTCCCTCCTCTTTCTATCTGGTGCCCAGATGCAGAGAAGGCAGCTGTGTTGTGTTTTAAAGTGTGCCCGATTGAAACCACTGTTCCTTGCATCTGCTGTTGGCAAAAAATAATAACCAGCCCCCACTATAGGCATTTATCTCTGTCTCCTACTCGCTCTTGCCATCTCTGCCTTTTAATCCTCTGAAATTAGATGAAAGACTATTGCCTTTTCTGGGAGGAAAGGGTTAATAGGCTACCCAGCTCCTCTTCCAGCAGCTCACTAATAACCACCAATTATTTAACTGTATATCAGTGTACAAGTGAGGAATGGAAGAAACGTTTAAAAAGGCCCTATGTTAGTCAGGGTTTTTTAGCCCTGAGGTTTCTCAACCAGAGTAGCCCAAATTAGGTCCCTGCAGATGTGAACTGCCAATGTTTGTTATACATGATATAGAAATGTCTTATTCACGCTAAAGAGCTAAGCATGTGGTATGGTTGTCTGCAGCCTATCTCATAAATGTCAACAAAGAGAATGACAATATAGCCAGCCAGATAGGGATCTCATTTAAATCAGCTAATCAGACACAGCCAGGCTTTGTGCTAAGGTGGAGCCCTCCTGAGACTAAAGCTTTGGAGACAAGGGGAGTGTATCATCTAACTCAGCCAGTGAAGATGCACCCAAACATGGGGGCTGAGGGAGAAGCAGGCATACTGTAGGAGCCGGCGCTGTAATTAGGTGCCCTGAGCTTGACGCCCACACACCTCGACTGAGACGCCATCTATCCCTTCCTCCCTTCTGCAAATACACTCCTGTGCTCTGCTACACAGCCACACACTGCTGCACACACATATACAATATACATGGTATATTGTATATATACATGGTATATTGTATATAGTTTGTGTCATCCAGCATAAAATGGGAGAAAAACTCATGCACACAACTGTGCAAAACACATACAAACAAAATTTTGATAAAACATGTAACCAGAGTCCAGAAAATGGCTACATTGACTGGCAAATTTCGACTTAACCTTCTCATTAGACTACTAACTCTCTGCTGTGAGAAACTAATGTTTGGTTAAAATATCTTCTATCTATCATCTATCATCTTAAAAATGTGCTTTTCTGGCTCTGATGAAGCTGCCTTTTTCTGTCTTTAGTCTTGCCCAGTGTCTCACCCAGAGCAATACCTAATAGCCAATCAATGCCAAATTCTACTGTGTCAAGAAGACTGACCTGCTGTTAGAGCAGGACTTGGTGTAGCCTGGAAAAAAGCAGATATTTCCAAAGTTACGATACACATCACAATTTTATGTTGTGTGTCTCTGCCAAACTTCTACACAGATGCCAAAAATCACCAAAACACGACTGTCAGCATAGTTTTTTAAATACATGACTATTTTTAAAAAAACAAAATCATCCACCCACATTTAATTTCAGCACCCTGCATGTCACCATACATGAACAATGAATAACAGATACAGCTGCAGACCCTATTTGCACACTCAGAAACACACTTTTGGCCATCATGAAGTAACTGTGTAAGAGGGATGAAAGATATCCTCAAATATAATTTGTTGGTACTTTTGGTTATCTAAGAATTTATGACACACAACCAACCACTTCCTGACTGGAACTGTTCGACGACTGCATAAAACGTGCTGTTTTATTACCATAATGACAAACTCAGCCAACACACAAAAATATAAACATATATGCCATTATAATTTCCATTGTGGACCAAAATAGAAACCAAAATCAATCCCAGGCACAGTACAGAAAAAAGCAAGCTATCTCGACTGCAGAGCCTGTCTTCCCATCTCCCCTGGTCCGTGAGAGCAGAACACACTGGTGAGCTGGCTTTTGACCACAGCAATTTTAATCAGTCTTTTTCACACTTCATTGGGAATTCATTGCCGCCTTCCCCCTTCAAACATTGTTTGGGGGAGTTATCAGTGGCAGGCAGCATATCCAGTAATTATACATGCAAGGTAATGCTTGGAGCTGGGCTGAATATTTCAGCCAAATGCATATGCTGCTGAGAGACACTGGAGGGTATAGCTGCTTCATAATGCTGCACTCTAAAAAAAAATTCAAGGACCCAGCAAATGTGACAGTAATATACAGGTATCAATGCTTGATAAAACTGCTGAATATTATTATGATGAATATTTGATTTGACTACATCAAAATTCATTAGTAGAATTCCAACAGGAACCTTTGTGTGAAATATACACATGTAAATTAAGTTTATTTCTTTGAAATAAATTGCTATTTGATTGACAGATTACATGGTTTAAATATTTGTATTAATCCCTGTTTCAACAATATTTTTGAGAATACACTACGAACAGCAATTCGTTTTAATAAGTGCAATTATTATAGAACTCAACTCAATTTTATTTGAGACGTCACTTAACAACTTAAAAAAATCAAGGAAAAAGAGCGGAACTGACATCATTCTCTAACGGTTCTGGGACAGATCTGAAAAGGATGATGGCAGGCAGGCTTGGCGGGCAGAGCGGATTTAACATTTTGAACACATTTATAATTTCTCATAAGCCTCCTTAGTTACAGAAGCCTGACATGAGCATGAAATATCAGCTGACAAACATTACTATCGCGACGAAGCCATTCGACGTTACAGCTAGCTTAGTTAGTTAATTTGCCTTGTTAGCATATGAACAACTCAAACCGTTACACTAAATTAGTCCAGGGCTCCAGACTAACTTTTTGCATTGGTTGCACTGGTGCGCCTAACTTTTTTTTTTTAGGTGCACTGGCACAAAATTTAGGTGCACTCGAATTTTAACGCCATAAGGAGACCTTTCTGGCTCCACAACTTTAATATAACCTGAATGATTTCCAAACAAGACTAAGATATTGAGAAATCCTTGTCTTTATTTGAAGGACATTGACATAAGAAAAATAAGGTGTTTCACTATTAGGCAGCGCCTCTTTGGCAATGTTGTATGCAACATTACATTTTATAATTATTTCTTATTCCTCAGAGGACCCGATTGCTGCTGCCTGCCGCTGAAATGCAGCTGGGAGAGGGGCCACTTTCTCCACACACCGGTCCCGGCATGTAGTGTGTTTTTTTGACATGCTGTGTTTTTTTTAAAGTTTCGACACGAAACGTTGTTGACCCGCTTACAAATGCACTATTACCGGCCATACTCTGACCGCACTCATGACAGTATACACAGTGCATTATATTACGTCCTTTATCGTACCGTAATCAGGGAAACTGTTTCAACCAGTCCTGCCTGAAAGAATACGTTTTCAGGTTTTTACTTTGAGTCTCGGGGCCGGGCTCTTTCTCTAGCCGTTTTTAGACAGAGCACCAAGCCGCCAATTTGTCCGTCCTTTTGGCGGCTCGGTCCGCGGTTTTAGACAGAGGCCGGCAAATTGGGGGTCTGTTGTTGTCGCCGATTTTCCACCTCGGAGGGTACACTTATTTCCGCCTCGGAGCCTCGGTCTCTGTAGCTGTTTTGTTGTGTTAGCTTGATCTTATGTCGGAAAGCTAAGGATGGTCGCTACTTTCAAATTAAAAGCCCCCCACTAAGAACCCAGTTCTAAACTCCAGTGGGGTGCAATGTAAAGCTCTTATTTTGAAGACAAATTTATGTCACCGTTCACAGCCCAACTTCCAGCTTCACGTCACGTCACATGTTTACGCCTACCTCAGAGGCGGCTTTTGGAAAAGGGGGAATATTACGCCTCGGTTATAGAAAGACAGGCTGGCAAATTGCCGCCCTTGCCTTGGAGCAAATGTGCCGCCTTTTCTATCTAAAAAGGGCTTCTGACTCGGTTGTCTCCTCTGGTTCCGAGTCTGATGCCACCGAAGGACCGGAGCTTGGCATCTCAGCAGGAACCGAGGGAATGGCAGCAGGGGTGGTGGTCGGCTTAGATTGTTTAGTGAAAAAATTTCACTATTTTAAGGTAGAGGCAGGTTTGAGAATAAAACCTAAAACTTTTCAGCCTGCCAAGTCAGCCATAGCACCCATTTATAACCGTATCAAAGATGCTTCACAGACTAACTTAAGTTAGCTTTGCAGGTTTCAGACCGCGTTCGAGTAACTTTACTCAAGGCACCGGGCTGGCTCGACCTAACTCGACCCGGGTTAGAGTCGGGGCTCTGTGTACTACCTCTCAAAAGGTGCAGTGTCGACTGACACCGAAAATAGCGGATTTACATAAAAGCTCACATGGCACTGTTGCACCACGTTGGTTTTTTGGCCGGTTGCGGGCTGTGAGTAAGTGCTAGAGAGTCAGACCGCATCGGGTCCGGGCAGAGACGTTCTACTATTGTAGAGACAGATCACTCTGATCATTTTGAATGGGGAAATCTCCGACGCCAAAGATGCCGCATATCCTGCCCCTTTCACCAACAGCCAATCACCTGCGTTGTCACAGCCGAACCGGGAAAGTTATAGCCCAATCATGTTGTTTCACCAGCGCATGCGCACAAGTAGTTTTTACGACCAAAAACATTTACTGCTTTCAAATCTTTATCTAATTTATAGAGTGAATGATTAGAAATGATGTATTAGACATTATCTGGTCCATACATCAATGGTCAGGTAGAGTAGAGCCAGAGCACAGCAGCCGGCACAGATTCAGCCGCATGATGGACGTCGGTGTCGTAAATCCGTGCGCATGAGCAGTGGAGTTCTCCCTGTAGGAAAAGAGCGTTTTAAACATCATTTCTATGGTAAAGTCGATGTTTTTTGGTTTTTATTTGTATCTTATTTCACTGGCGAGCATGTCTGTATGTTTTTTCCGTGGGTGGATTTGACCATGCCTCCATTCATTTAGATAGGGGTCTGGTCTCTTTGGGCTTTTCGAGGCGTCGCCAAGATGGCCGCCGAGTGGCATGACTTGCTTAGAAGGACTTTGGTCCGGGCTGTAGCACCCGTGGGTCGGGTCGTTTTAATTTGCAGGCCCGTGAGAACTCTAGACCGCGTGATTCAGGCTGGTTGCCTCTTGGCTCTAAACGCCAACCGAGTCCTCTCCGAGGGACCGAACTGCCGGACTCTCGTCCACCTGGACGAGGTGGTCTCGGTTGAAGAAGGCACACCGCTTCCTTGCCTGTTTTTGTGGCTTCGCTTTGTAAACGCAAACTATCCGAAATGGGAAACAATGTATGAATTCTCGCAGCTAGTGCGGACTCAGCTGACTATGCGGCATGAACACGACCTCCTCCCTCCGACTGCTGTGAGGCATCTCGGCTCTCATCTCACTCTGTTTTTAATGTCATATGCTTTATAGGCATGCAAGGAAGGTAAACAATATTTCTAAGGTGTAAAGAATACTATAAAACATGAATTGTAAGTAACTGAGATTAAACACGAGCAAGGGAATGAATAAGTTGCCATGTACCTGAACGTCTCAGACTGGGCTCTGTTAAAAGTTCACAGGAAAAAAGAGCATATCAACCAAATAATTAATTATAATTACATAAAAGCATGCAATTCATAGTAACTTGTGTGTTAGGTTGTTATGGAAAGAAATACCATAAGTTTGACTGTTTTATCATGCATTCAATATATTTTCAAAATTTGCTTTTCAGCATGGGAAACAACTGATCAAGAAAAGAGGGGAGGTAAGTTGTTTCTGATTAATAATAGCTAAGCATACCCTACATTTATTCCAAATTTATAGTGGGAATATTGACTATAGTTTCTTAACTTGCTGTTGCAACAGGTTTTTTATTGTGCTCATGTTTTGAAAATGTTGTCTCTATGTAACAGAATGAGTGTGGGAGCCACAGGAATGCATGTGTAAAGGACAAAGATATATATAATAGGGAGGACTAGCAGCAAAGGGAAGCAGGCCACACTTGAACCCAGATTACCAAGGGGAAAAGAGAGCCTCACTGCATTGGAGCACTGGTGCACCCCATTTAACCCACAGTAAGGTAAAAGTGTATGGAATGGCAGTGTAAGCTCTGCACATTTGTGGCATCATCAAAGGGGGGACTTCTTAAACACTGTCGACTGAAACATGGACATTTTGGTCGTGGACATTTTCTGCCTTGTATTCATTTTAACTGTCCGTGTTCCTTTAAAACTTGGGGTGGCTTGCTTTCACACTTGTATAGGGCTCACAAATCAGAGGAAACTGAAAATCAATGAGATGTGATAGCTTTTAAATGTAAAATTTGTGACTCGTGCTTTCCAAATACAAAAGATTATTTTCAACACATTAAAGGAGAACTTCGGTCAATTTCAACATCAGCTTTATTGCTCAAGCTACCCTTGACTTGCAGTACCGAAAACGCGAACACTTTTGGTCCACCCCGTACAGGGCTCCTTGAACGGAGAGTTAGCATTGACAGCCAACAGCTTGGGGTAACAACTTCACACTGTGTTTTAAACATCTTAACATGCTCCAAATATCACCCCAAAAGCTATGCAACATCAGCAGACACCTTACAACACAGCACTGTAGTCTGTATGGCTCAAAATGAATTAAAAAGTGGTTAAAACAGCGTGTTTGTGCAAGCAGCTACTTACCGGTTTGTTTACATCCCGTCTTCCCGAAGTCCAAACTAGTCAATCTGTCGAGTGTGCGCTTACTCCCTCACTGGCAGACGGAGACTTTTGCAGACAGAAACGTATTCCAGCATTTTTGTTTTTCTGTTCATGTCCATGTTACAGCCTGTCATGAGCCATGAGCCTTACAATAGCCTGTCATGAGTCCACTCGCTCTGCACTGAGAGGCCCTCCAGACAAAACGTTCCTTTGTGGAAGCACACATGTATTGCATCGTTTTGGCCGATCGTCCACATGGATCTTGAAAACGCACTTTTTTGAAACCAGGTCTCAGGGTGGAAACATCTGAAAACGCAGCCCTCCCGTTGTCTTGTGGACGGCGAATCCGCATACTTTCTGAAACGATGACGCCATCGCCCCACCCCTCGACCTCTTGCCTCTGACCTCTGAACCCCGAGACGTCTCATAACAACAACAACAATGGCGGACTACTACTTGCGTTCGTGTGTCTTGCAACTTACTCTTCTTGTAGTTGAGTGTGAGTCGCAGCAGCAGTTTGACCTCATTATCGGTCCACACAAGCGCTTCTGGTTTCCTTGTACTAGCCATTTTCATCTTGCAGAGAGGAGAGCAGAGCTCGTTCGTTCTCTAATGCAAGTAACCCCTCATCTGTATACTCCGGTTCGAACAAATATGGTCTACCGTCTAATTCAAAAGGTTCGTCGTCGATGTCTTCCACTTCGATATCAGACAAGCTCTCCATCGTAACTATTTCGGAAGCAGCTTCGATCGCCACTGAGAGTCCCCTCTCTGTACGAGCTACGATCATGCGCAGCCAAGCTAGCTCTCAGTGCAGAGCTCATGGCTCATGACAGGCTGTAACATGGACATGTACGTTATGAACAGAAAAACGAAAATGCTGTCATACTTTACTGTCTGCATAAGTTTCCGTCTGCATAAGTTTCCGTCTGCCAGTGAGGGAGTAAGCGCACGCTCGACTGATTGACTAGTTTGGACTTCAGGATGACGGGATGTAAACAAACCGGTAAGTAGCTGCTCGCACAAACACGCTGTTTTAACCACTTTTTAATTCATTTTGAGCCATACACACTACAGTGCTGTGTTGTAAGGTGTCTGCTGATGTTGCATAGCTTTTGGGGTGATATTTGGAGCATGTTAAGATGTTTAAAAGACAGTGTAAAGTTGTTACCCCACGCTGTTGGCTGTCAGTGCTAACTCTCCGTTCAAGGAGCCCTGTAAGGGGTGGACCAAAAGTGTTCGCGTTTTCGGTACTGGCAAGTCAAGGGTAGCTTGAGCAATAAAGCTGATGTTGAAATTGACCGAAGTTCTCCTTTAACTCTCATCTGAAAAGACTAGAAACAATAGTGTGTGTGTTTAATGGTTGTGAGTTCAAAACAAACATGACACATATGCTACTCACAGAAGTTGAAAGCACCAGTCTTACTCATGTGATGACTTAAAGACTGATGTGATTGTAAAACTTCCCATTTCTACCAGTGTTCAACAGAATGAAAGCCATTTTTCATCAGTGGAATCAGTTGATGATGTGAAATTGGGTACTACTGTAGATTTGGATTGCGAAGGACATACAAGTGCATTTGTGGAAGTAATTGGTTCTCTCTTGTTGAAGTTAGAAAGCATTTATAATGTCACAGGTAAATATTTAGATGACTTGGTGGAACAGCTCCAGTTTCATCACAGTACATTCCAAATTTGACATTTTGACACAGAATAACTGCACTGTTGATGAAAATGTTATCAGTGAGTCAGTTGAAAAATTACAACGCTGTAATCCTATAACTAACTGGTCCTGATGGTCCTTTTCATTCTAAGTATAAGAGGGGCAAATACTTCAAAGAAAACTTTCATTTTATCGAGCCAGTTGAATATATATTTGATCCACTGGACAGCAGTTCTGTTCAATATGTACCCATCCTACAATCCTTACAGCAACTGTTAAACAATAAAGACGTTGTAAGTAAAATACTGACACGTCATTCAAGCAATGCGTCACAGCTTTCGTCCTTTCGAGATGGCAAATATTTTAAGTTAAATGAGTTTTACGCGGATGGGGAGCCAAGAATTTCAGTTATACTTTATGTGGATGATTTTGAAATATGTAATCCACTTGGAACCTCACAGAAAAAACATAAATTGACAGCTGTGTATTGGGTACTTGCAGATGTGCCATCAGAATTGAGATCCCAATTAACATCAATTAATTTGGCACTTCTTTGCAAAGCTAATGATGTTAAGAAGTTTGGCTATGAAACTGTCCTGGAGCCTCTCTTGAAGGACCTTATTACATTAGAGGAAGAAGGCATTTTTTTTTCCTGCTAGAGGCAAAAATATCAGAGGAGCAGTTTTTTGTGTTTCAGCTGATAATCTTGGAGCTCATTCTTTGAGTGGCCTGGTGTAAAGTTTTACTGGACATTATATATGTAGATTTTGTATTGGGGACCATTCAGACTACCAGCAAAAAAAGGTGCATTCTGGGTTTTTTCCACCAAGAACAAAGGAGAATTATACTTTACATGTTCAATCTGTAAAGGAAAACCCTGATCTGGTACATTGTTACGGTGTGAAGAATGTTTGTTCCTTAACAGAAAAATTTAAGCATTTCCATTTTGTGACCGGGTACCCACTAGATGTGCTCCACGACCTCTTGGAAGGAATAATACCTTTGGAGTTGGCAATATGTTTTAACGTGTTTGTAAAAAAGCAGTATTTCACTCTTTTACAACTAAACGATTTAATTACTGAGTTTCCATATAATAGGACCCATAAAACTGACCGCCCCCAACCCATCCCACTAAATCTTTCTTCTTACAGATCTATCGGTGGAAACGCACACAAGAATTGGACACTACTGAGATTATTACCATTTATAATTGGTGCAAAGGTGCCATTCAGTGATCCCGTATGGCAAGTTCTCATGACATTAAAAGATATAACTGAACTTGTGGTATCCCCTATTCATACCGAGGACAGTATAAGTTATCTCGATACATTGATATCTGAACATCGCCATAGACTGTTGGAAGTTTTTCCTGACTTTAAGTTCCATTTCTTGGAACACTATCCAGACGTTATAAAATGCTTTGGACCTTTGGTTGGTGTCTGGACTACACGCTTTGAGGCAAAGCTTGGTTTTTCAAGCGTATTGTTAGACACACAAACAGTATCAGAAACATTCTACTCAGTCTCGCCACAAAGCACCCAATGATGATGTCATATCATTTACATGTTGAGGCTTTGAAACCTGCATTATGTGTGAGTAAAGTAACTAGTATTCCCATTGGCATTGCTGCATGAGGAAATACAGGAGTCTTTTAAAAAAGTATATCCAACACAAACCACAGTTGAGATGACAAATGCACTGTCATATCATGGAACCAGATATGCAGTTGGGATGATTGCCTCATGGATCTACCGGTGGTCTACTCGATTTTGTGGAAATTTCACAAAATGTGATTGTAGGCAGTGATCTAAATTTCATTGTTAAGTTGCTTAACAGTTGGTATTATGAACATTTTAGGGGGTTTGTTTTGGAGCACTCTGGGAGGGTGACTCTGCTGCACATACAGCAACTTAGTGATACATACCCCTTGGCATCATACTGTGTGGGAGGGAAACGCATGGTCAGTTTAAAAAGACACATTATTGTCCTGTAGTAGGTGAAAAAGCTAAAAGCATCAACTGTACAGCAATCCTACTCTGATTTCCAGTTGTGAATTTTTTTCATACAGATGGACCCTGTTGTTGTGAAGGTGATTATAGATCATCATAGTGAGAAACTCTCACTATGTTATAGGTCCAAGTTAAGAAATCTTGGATTTTCTGAAGTTACGTGCAATTCTCTCAAAAACAAGCATCCTGGTGAGAGGAAACCAGCCCAAAATGTTAAAAAAGCATGCAAAGTGGAAGTGATGTATCTCCTACATTATCCTTCAGGAGAAAGCAGTGAACACCAAGAGCAACAGTGGCTCAAAATTCTGTCTGAATTAAAGAAGAGAGAGAGGGCAACCATCTAAGAATTGATGTCCAACACTTTTGCTCATCGAAGACAGGATGTTGTTGGTCTTCAACTGAGCATCAAAGAGATCAAGGCAAGGTGGAGTGCCTTGTTTGATGTGTCACAGGTGAGAAAATCAAATTTCTCCAACACGGTTTAACACCAATACACCTTGGGCGGAAAGAGACTGAAATTCAGAAATTGTATTGTTTAAATCTAAAAATCCTTTTTTGTCTTTCTTCTTTTTTGTTTTTCTTCAGGTCACCGCTGAGTTCCATCGAATTACCACCGTAAATCTTGAGGCCAAATTCATGTTCCTGTTAGACCACTACACCCCTAAACTGCTTGCCATCTTCCAAGTCAAGAAAGGTGCTGCTGGAGAGAGACATCATACAGAAATGAATAATCTACTCTAACCCTAACCCTAACCCTAACCCAGGTATTTCAGTTTACTCCTTTTGTTGAGATGCTTCTCTCCCTCACCTGTCTTGTCACCACTCTTTTCTCTTCTAAACCTTATTCACTTCTTAAGTAACTGACTCTTCTGTACTCTTGCATTCAACACAAGATCATATGCCTCATTCAGCCTTTATTCCACCATAGTGTTTCTCAATCTCCTCTAACCATCTGTCTTCTTCATATGCAACACACACTCCACATTATTGCTCCTCTTCCCATCTGCCTACCACACTGTTTTATCTTTCATTCCTTTTTCCTCTGTTTCAGTGTGAGTATATTTTGAGTAAACTTTTAAAGAATATATCACATGGCAAACACTTCAAGGTTGCGGTGATCACTCCAGATAAGGGCTGAATAATATATTGAATTTTAATAGAAATTGCAATGTTTTACCAACTGCTTCACTCAATTTTGTTTCATTTTTTTCAGTGTAGTCAAATCTTTTCTAATATTTAAAGTAAAAGGTCCACAATGTGCACTGAGGAGAGTGACTGCTGAATCTTGTCAGCTGTTTACAGTTTTTCTTGATTGTTTACACACATTTTCTGAAAGCATACCTCATACTCTCAGAACTCTACACACAAATCAAAAAACACACACACAATGGGCAAAACCCCTCAATTCTCCAGCAAAAT
>CAEMYA010000447.1:743131-756074 GCA_903131615.1 Diplodus sargus
CACACACACACACACACACACAGACATATACAACCCACTCTCTTGCCTCTAAGCAGTCTAGTCCAGTTACTACAAAGCCCACCAAAAGCTATTTGCAGATCAAATAATCATGCCTTCCATCTATTTCCATTTCTGTACATTAGCTTTGTGAAGGCACCCTACAGACCCTGTTAAGAAGCACCGCAGCCGTGGGTAAAATAATGATTCCTCTCTAAACCATCTACTCCTCATTATCTCCATCCAAATCCAATTCAGTGACAGGGAGAAGATATAGGCCAATTGCATGTATGGTCCTTATGCTTTTCTGTAATGCCTTCGTACTTTGATATTATGCAGGCCTTGCAATGTTGTGGGCTTATATCATATGAAAATCGATTTTGATGTTGTTGTAGTATGAAATATAGATCATAATACAGTCTATGTCTGAAATATGTTGCCCTGAATACTTTTGGAATCTTTTGGATTTTTTACAGGGTGGTTCTATATCCTTTTCCATTCCTTTATTTCCTGTTCTGAGCACATAATCCATTGATCAATCAATCAATCAATCAATCAATCAATCAATCATTATACTCAAAAATGACATGCTCCATAAATATTAAAGACTGAACAGATTTAATGCACAAACTGTGAGATGAGAACAAATCCGTTAAATGCATAATATCACCATCTTCTTCAAACACTGAGGTGGGATATTCAGCCTGTGAGAGTATGTGCCATCTCGCCAGTGAGCTTAGAAAAGGGGGGGAATGTTTGGTCCCTGTTATGCAAGATGGAAATGAGTTTGCCACGCTCTGCTGTAGCCAAGCTATTTTGGAACGGCTCACATCGGAAAATGCTGGGCCGAGCAGGAAAATTAGGTCATTTACAAGAGCAGGGCAGTGCCTTCTTTCGGAAAGCGAGCGGCGGCAAGGGCTAAGACTAAAGAACCAAAACATGTAGCGCTATTTATTCAGGGCAGGGGGTACACAGATTTGAGTAAAATGAACAAGATGTGGGAGCTTAACACAGGCAAAGCAAAGAAGCTTTTTAACAGAGACCTAAGAATGACCTGAATACTTTGAAGCAATGGAAGGAAAGCCAGAATCCAGCTCTGAGTACAAAGATTCAGATTTCTCCTGCATTTTGTTGCAAATCACACTACGCACAGGGACTTTCGTGTCTGTATGCAGAGACTGATTCTGACACAGAGGGTCTGATTTATTGTGCATGGGACCGTGGGGCACAATTGGTTAGAGAGAATGAGAAACAATGGCATCCTCCTTATTATTAATAAATATGTGATCCATCCCCCTCGTTACCCACTGAACTGAGGTTAAGAACTGAGGGCAAAACATGTACATCCCTCTCTCGCAGTTATATTTGAACTAATCATCCACTAGGACAGGGAAAATCCTGTTACAGAGATCAGGATAACCATGAAACAGATATGCACTGCAGTCAGAGCCAGAGCAAAAATGGCATGTGTTGAGGGAAGTTAGATGTAAGGCCCAAAGGTGCCTTGTTAGCGATTTCAGGGGGCTGTGTCTGAGGAGGCCTCCAGGTGGCAGGTGGATATGCCCTAGTTTGAGGAGCAGCAGCTCTGTCTATTCACTTACACTTACATACACACAAAAAAAACACACACAGATACACTGGAGGCATGTGCATAAAGCTTGTAGGCAAACACAAAAAATTTGACCCACAGAAGTCCCTGAGGGGCCACCTTACTTGGCCAAAGTACAGGTAGATAACACTGTGGAGCCCTTGTATTTTATAATTCCTCTTAAAATAGTCTTATCAAGTGTAATCAAATGCTTTATTTATTGTTTACATTATCCATCCATCCATTAAACAGTATATGCCTCAGTTATTATGCTTTACAGAGTCGCAAGGGGGTGAAGCCAGTCCCAGTTGACTATTGTTTGAGAAGCAGGGTACAGCCTGGGCAGACCCCATTTTATCTGACAGACCATTTCCCCAATTAACCTGCATGTCTTTGGGACTGTGGAGGAATCCTCAGTACCCTGAGGGAACCCAGCACATGTGCGGAGAACATGCAAACTCCACACAAAATTACTCCAGAACCCTCTAGCTGTAAGGCAAGAACTACTGCACGACAGTGGCAACTGAAACTAGGCATAGGACGACATGAATATTTTATGTTGTGATGATCCTGTCCATCATAATTGAGATTCACAACATTTTGTAATGAGTAACAACCAAAATATCTCAAAACTTTAAAATAAAAACGATTCAGGATAAAAAAATTAACCACGATTGATTTATTGCAATCCACAACTTGAATGTTGGAACTGCCTTGTTTTTAACATACCACGGTTATTAATACCATTAATTCCAGGCTCTACATTGTCGTAAACAGGATACCTGCTGGTATATCTTAAAGTGAAACTCTTGCCAAAAAGCAACCAAGGCTTTATTTGTGATTGAATATGAGTCAAACCTTCATGTAAATGCGTAATTACGACCAAAGAGGCACTTTTAAGATTTACCATATTATTGTTTTCGGGCAAGCTTATTTTCAATGGATTGCAGGGGCACTGGCACCCTAGCATCAAAATCGCTATTTTTTTATTATGTTCATGTGTAGAGACCCTGGTGATACTACAAGCAAAGTTTCATGTTTTGTCGAGCCCTCTTAGTGTTTTAAAAATAACTATTTTGATGCTAACATAGAATTTGCCCTGCGCACTCCCACTGAAAATTAGCTTGACCCGAAAAACGAAAATATGGAAAATCTTAAAAGTGCCTCTTTCATTGTAATTATGATTTTACACAAAGGTTTGACTCATATACATTCACAAAAAAGCCTAGGTTGCATTTTGGTGAGAGTTTCACTTTAATGACTTAAGATATCACTTATGTCCATGCAGCTCGGCTTCAAACAATGATCGAATTGCACATGATAGAAAGAAAGATTATCTAAACTAAGCAGCCTTTCCAATTCTTATCATCATTGTGATGCCTCTCAAAAAAGGTGTCAAATGAAAAATGAGTGTGCTTCAATTGTTGACACAATCCTTTTCTGCGTCTGAGTTTGATTTTTGGAGCTAGTCAAACCAAGTCATAAACACTAAGTGGTCAAAATTGGATCCAAATCATTGTTCCCCGAACAAAAGCTGTATGTTCACGAAACAAAGTTATTGATCTGTGCTGTTTTCCTGTGAATTTGTGTGAAAGTGTCTGTGTGTACGTGTGTGTTTGTTTGTTTGTGTGTGTGTGTGTGTGTGTGTGTGTGTGTGTGTGTGTTTGTGTGTCAATATTTATGCATCTATGTCTGTTTATGTTCCAACTGTTGCAGGCATGTGTACACATACCCTTGCCCTTATTCGCGTATTTGGTATTGCTGTCGTGTGTGTGTGTGTGTGTGTGTGTGTGTGTGTACATTGGATGAGCCATCAGTCCTAAAGAGGGACTATGCTGCTGTCAGGCAATGACACCTCTTATTTGCTGCTATCCTGTGAAGCGGAGCTGAAGGCAGAGGTCAGGCCACCCTCACAGAAACGCTGCGGCTCAGAGCACATCACGTCTTCCTGCCTGCCTTTCAATGTTGTGGTTATAGAGCCCAGCCCAGCCCAGACACACAAACACACACACACCACACACGCACACACACACACACACAAACACACTCACACACACACACACACACACACACACACACACACACACACACACACACACACACACACACACATACAGACTCATGCTCCTCCAAATGTTTTATTGTACAAGAAGTGCTTTGAGTCCTGATTGAAGCAAATAGTGGTTAATATAATGGCAGCAGTGTGTGCTTACAGTTTTGTTTTTATATTCACTGTGTCCTGCACATCAGTACTGCTATAGTCAATAGTTGTCATCCCCCCAGTAGGCCATTCATTCGTCTTGACCTGTGTCACATGCTGTCATCAGTTTGCAGTTCCACAATGTTATATTCACTCAATATTGCCTATGTGTGACTGCGACATTTAAGAATGATCAAATCTGATTTACAGAGCTAGTATAAATAGGGAGATTGTGCCCTCCCTGATTGCCCTGTTGAATAATGGATGTCTGTTTGGTAATCATTTTCCAATATCAAACCACTTGCCTGTAGACTGGCCTAGCAGAGTCCCATTCTGTTCTGTCCATTGTGTTGTTCTTTCTTTCTTTCTTTCTTTCTTTCTTTCTTTCTTATGTTTCCGGCTCTAACTGATCTCATTGTCTCGTTGGCTCAAAGTGATACTCGTTACTGAGGAGGTGGGTGTTGTGTTTGAAACATTTTGTTTTCTGATTCATCTTTCATTGAGAGAGAAAATGTCAACAGTGTTAGAGCTGATTCAATTTGTAAAAGTTTATGCAAAATATGCAAGCTGAGTTTGGAAACAGAATTGCTGTAATACAGGTATAACAAAGTTAAGTTGGCTTAGAGGGCACCACAGTTCAAAATAATATTGAAGTCACAATATGGCCAAGTGCAATATCTAAATCAAAGACACTGCAATTTTTGGAGAAAGGTAAAATGTATGACCTAAGTAAAGAAGTACTGTTGTGCTGAACTAATGCAATACTGTAGTGCTAAAGTAAAGAATTACTGTAGTGCTGCAGAGACATCCTTGCCTACAAAGATGTTTATTTGGTTCAGACCCCATTTTAAAAAGGATTTTGAAAATGTAAATTGTGATGCACAAATCATTATTCCCACTGAAAGTTAATGTCAAATTATTGCAACGTGATTTTTCTTTTTTAAATATGGTGCAGCCCTACATTTTTGAATTTTATTTATGGACCACTTCAAAGACACATTTCCATCAAATTTTGCTGAATAAAAATTCTGAATTATAAATCAATATTTATGTTTGCCATGTTTGTTCATAATACTGCATGCTCATCTTGCATGAACAACATATCTGGCAAATATCAAATTGTTTGCATACCTTTCTGAGCTTCATGTCAGCTTTCAGTTATATCTTGTTGGATGTGAGGTTTAGCTCACTAAACTACCTAGAATTAGAAGAATTAGATGTTACTTCCTCCCTGGTGGTGTGTCTAGGCAGTGTAACAGGGTAATTAATATAGATGGTTTAGCAGGGATTGAATTACCTGCTTTTGTACCCTCCCTTTCTTTCATGGTTTGCATACGCAACCTTCAGTCCAAAATAAATGCGGTACTAAAACTATTTGTAATTGCATGACAACAACACAGGCACATTCAAGGTCAGAGCTTTGATGATATCGTAGTGGTGCTCTAAACAGCTGCTCCTGTGCTCTTTGTTATATTCTTCAAGGCACAGTTGTGCCTCTAATGATAAAAGGCCAAACCAGGTTATGAAAATCCTTATTTACAGCTAGCTGCCTGGCTCTGTGAAGTAGGTCACAGCAGCTCCTGAAATGGAACAAACCTAACTCACACCATTTAATGTTTTTCTTTTGAATGTTTGCTGCTGTATAACAGCACTGGAGGGAAAGGCACATAAACACTGTTTCCACCCCTCCTTAGCAAGTGCATCTTGACTCTCTGTTCTGGAGAGTGCCGTTTTTAACTGACAAGACGACAAAAATAGGCAGAAACATCATCTCCATCTAAATACCAGTGGAGGGCAGACATTTAGCTATTAATACTATTAGACACATTTAGAGTGTGAGTGACTTTTCAAGAGTAGCTGACTAGCCTATCCTCCAACTACTAAATAAAAAAATAAAACGATGCAGAACAAAACAGCCCAGATTAAATGATCCTACTGGCCTGCAGGTCAGGCAGACTAATACAGTCTAAAGCATCTACAACATGGCTGGCACTTTATACTCATCACCATAGACTTAGACATTTGCAACTTATTCAATATGTCTGACATTGTTGCATTGGTGTGGGGCCTGGGGTGTAGGTGAACGTTCTCCCCTGCGGTGATGGATGCCTGTGGGAGGCTGTTATGCCACAAGGTGAAAATGTCCATTAATCAGTCGCACTTCCTCCTTTGCCGTGGCTTTCCCATTACCAGCGTACTCCGAGCAGCCTGATTGGTTTTTAATTGGCCTGCCTGCCAGGAGATAGATCATGTTTTCCCAGAGTAAAGGCATGGAGGTGTATGTGTATGTATGGTCGCATATTCTGGTGTGGGTATCCCCTCCACAGGGAGGGATACCCACGCCAAAATGCGCTCTATGCACCTATTTTACAGGATGGAAGAACCACTAGATGTAGATGGTAACCTGCCACTTGTAATATTATCCCTTATGCCCCTCACAAATAATGAAACCTTTCTCATTTAAATTTAAGCAGGGACTGGACAGCCACCAATCATGCATGTAATTATACAAGATCATCCCTCTACATATGAGATAAAGACTGGCATACCCAAAAACTACATCTTACCCATCTCAAGGTGTTTTCATGAAAATTCTTTTTCATACTTAATTTTAAATTAAATAGTAGAAACATCAGCTTGGTCATGTTGGAAGCATTTGCATTTCATTGACTTTACTTTAAATACAATACACATACAGAAACACAAAACAATACTATTTAGTTTACCTGGATGTGCACAAGAAAGTAATTTAGTTAGCCAAGGTTTTCTAGGTAAGAGTCCTACTTAAAATACATACAATAATTCCATAATGTAATCTAGCCAAAGTAATGTTTTCCGGTGGCTTCTTTAAATCAAAAAATTGGGTCTATGTGATAAATGTGGCATAATTAATAGCAAGCATAGCAAGGATGCATGTGTGAAGGACAAGAGAGCAGCTACATCTTACACTGAGTCGAATTCAGTATTGGCATTGTGTCTACTCAAATAGATCAGTCACCTCTCTGCCCCAGCCTGACCACGTCATTGAGGCTGATTAGAAGAACACATTGATTCTCTATGATAATTTTGCCCAAGTTCATGAGGATAAATGTTTACAATGCAACCACAGTGATCCTTCTGGCCTCCATACAAGTTAGCAAAAGAAAAAAGAAAAACTCTACTCAACTAAAATTATGAGAGATGGAATGTTTAAAATAATCCCAGCTGTTGCCCTGTTGATTTGTGTCTTGCTATTATTTTGTAGGGAAAGAAAGCAGATAGCCACCATGCATACTTCTATGGGCAACTGTATGCTGGAAGTCCAGCCTATAAGTCTACAGTCTTGGAGTGGAGAAGCACGATGTACTGGGAACCGCAATCAGTACAACAGAGGCTGCAGATGGCAGTTATTCTGACAGAAAGTCCACAGGCTCTCAGTGTGTACAGGGATGGATCAAGGTGAAATTATCTTCATACTTTTGTTGGTGAAATACAATTCACAATTTCACAATACCTAGTTTTTGTCATAGTAAAATCAGACTAATGTAACATTGTGATGCATTGAATACGTATATTTCTGCTTTTATTCAGATACATTTTCTCCCTGGTTTTGAGTGAATTTTTCTGTACTGTGTTCTCACACACATGCCAGCAAGGAGCTTCACAGGGAGGGCATATGAGGTTCACATGCTTTTATCCTGATCCTATCTCTCTCCATGAGTTACCACTGCAAGGATGTGATCCCTCACTGGCTTGCAACCCACAAACTAACATGTCTAACTACTAAAATTAAAAACAACATTTTAAATTAAAATCGTATGAACCCCAAAATATGTTGTCCCTGGTTTCTCTCTAAACTAAAATTGGGCTAAACTAATATGTGCATTTGTACATATATTTACAATGTACATATATTTACAATTGTTAAAGTATTATTATTATTATTATTATCATTATTATTATTATTATTAAGTAAATGTGTTTATTGAATATAATTTAATATTTTGTTCATACATGTTTTTGAATACATAGTATTTCTATCTGTGAAGATGTGACCACTACAGCAGATCACACAGAAAATTGAGCATTACTGCAGAGTCATTCTATGGCAGTGTATGGTTGATGCTAAGCATGTGTGTAGATGTGTGATCCAGCCACTCAACATGGAGGCTAATATTAGCACATGACTGCCCCCCCACCCCAACCCCCAACCCACCCTTGATGATTGCAGGCAGGGAATCCCCAGGAGGGTTTTGCTGCTCATTCATTAGGCTGCTGAAGAATCAGGGGCGTACAGTATCTCCCATGCAAGGCTGGAGTAAAGACCCCCACCCATCCATCCACCAGGTTCAGTCTGCTGCCATACATGATTCTGAAAAATCTGCTTTTTTTCACATTTTAATACTGTATATAAACATAAATAACTTTGTTTTAACCAATAATGACATACGTTACAGTACTTCAGTACAGTGCATTAGTACATCTCTTATGACCTTACAGTCCATACTCAGCAATCCCATCAACACCCAATTTCCTCTCCCCTCTCAGCTCTCACTAGACTGTTGTGATTATGAGGGGCTGGGTTCCTCTACTTTCATACCAGAGAGAGGGAAGGAGAGACAGAGAGAGAATAGATGGGGGGGTGGGTTCCCGCAACGTTCGTTTCAGTGAGACCCGGGTAGCGTGCTTTCCCTCTATAATTTAATCACACTCGCTGTCTCCCTGTCCTCGGTTCGCTCAGCAAAGCACATCAGACACCATGGTGCCACAAACACACACAGTTGCACACACTTTGCACGACGACACTAGTCTCTCCTAACAAGCAAGACATTTCCTTCCAGCTAAAGGAACATTCCAAACAACATGGCTTCAACTCATGCCAAGTGGCTTGTCTTGACTGCTTTGATAATGTCACACAAGCCTTGGTAAGACACAGAGTACTTAAGGCTACCATACTAAATACAAAGGCTCATAATTCTCACGGTGTGTAGGGAAGTGTAGTACAAAAAATGAACTATAAACTGGAAATGGTTAGAGGATGGAATGGCTGTGTTCCCAAGCCTGTCTTTAACCATTCTCTCGAGCTACTTCCTATAAGGGTTTGACAAATAAGACTGAGGTCAGATGGAATCTAAAACAATAAAGAATTGATATTGGTATAAGAAGACTTTCACTAAACCTACATGCTATAGGTGGATTTCTTGTCATAAAATATCTTCTTTGCATGGCAAAGGAGCTGTTACAATCCATCACAGTATCCCCACATATCACCAAACATTGTCTCCATCATTTATTGACATGAGAAACACTCATTTTGACACACTTTAGGCAAGCGAGAGCACACACAAGTAGCTCACTTTGTATTTGAGCTTTGTTTTGTCTTGACGGAATGAAACATGTTACAGTGCATCTGCCTTCTGCTGTGTATATACAGTATATGCCACCCACGGGATCACCCACAGGCACACACAACAACATCTGCATTGTCACAGTGCATCAGAAAAATACTGTGTGTAGGATAAAATATAAACCAAAGTGACTACTGCACATGTGTCTGTGTGCCATTGTTTATTCATGCAACTCAACCAAAGAGTTAACTGTATTTGAAGTTGGAAACCCAAGCTCTCCTCCAAATTTAAATCTTATCTTGTCCTTGCTACCTTCTAGATCTCAGACTGACAGCAAATAGAATACACAACACACAACAAGAGAAAACTATTTCAGCTAAGGATAAAAGCTCTTCAAGCATGTGGGAATATTCATACATGTATTACAATAACAATATACTTTAATGGTTAATCATATGTACAGTGATAAGAAATGCCTTCAAATAGTGGAAGTTTACAGCAGGAGTACAAAACTTATGGAACAAACTTTTAAATGGGTGCCTGCATTAGACCACTACATTGACAAGTTTCTTTGTGAAAGTAAAACTACATTCAATATGGAAAAGAGCGCCAAAAGCTATGCTAACATACATGTAATATAAGCCATCCCTGAGCAACATGACTGGAGCAATGATAAACTAAACCAAATATTTTTTTCTCACTTAAATCACTGCACAAGTAGCATAACATTCCCTAACTAAACTTATGTGAACAATACAACGTGTCAGAGCAACAAAAACAGCTAGAAAACTGTGTAGAATTCAAACCATAATTAATTTAACTGCCTCAGATTAAATCACATGTACCTTATATCTTTAATCAATGAAAAAGCAAAGACATAAGATGATGCCATAAACAAGTACAAGTTACCTACCAACTGCAGTCTTCTCCTTAAACTTTTCCTCTTGCTCCCCAGAATGCGTTTTCCTTTCCTTTTACTTCTTCTTTTGTTACTTCTTTCCCTTACTATCTCCCTATTCACTTACTGTGATCACTGCAAAGTTCAACTCTCCTCCTGCATGCAAATCATTTTTACGACTTGAGAGCTGACTGGGAATGAAGGAGAGAAGAAGAGCGAAGGGAGAAAGGATGACAGAGGGGTGGTAGAGTACAGATAATGGTTGGAAGGCAGGCGACCAATCGGCCCGGAGCCTAATGGAAAAAGGGAATCAGGACACACCAATGAGGCGCAGCCTGAAGAGAGAGAGACAGAGAGGCAGAGAGAAAGAGGAGGAAACAGGCGAGGGAATGAGGGATGGCGAGAGCAGAGTCGGGAGGAGACGGTGTAACGCAGACAGAGAAAGACATTGAGGCAGAGAGAAAGCACACAGAGAGAGCGCAGAGAAATAGAGAGAGGTAGAGAGAGGATTGCTGCTCAAACGGGTGTGCAAGGTAGGTTGAAAGAAGCCAGCATCCCAAAAGAGATGGAGAGACTGCAGATCAGAGAGGAGTACGAAAAGAAAGAAAAGAAAGAGAAAAAGAAGAAAAAGAGAGGCAGAAACAGGAAGGAAGAAAGGGAAAGAAGGAAGGAGCTGACTTACCCGGGTAATGCTAGTGGCATCCTTCACACACCGCCTCGCAGACTCCACACACACACATACAGATGCACCCACCCCAGCGATACAGGCGCACGCCGTGCTGCCGCTGAGACTAACCAAAAGCAAAAACAACAAAGGAGAGGACTGCCAAAGCTGACTGGTATACCCTAAAGCAATCGTGTCTGTGTGTCTGTAATTGTGTGTGTGTGTGTGTGTGTGTGTGTGTGCGTGCGTGCACGTCAGGAAGAGAGGGTGGGAGTGTGTATGAGCATGAGCATGTGTGGTGATGGTTAAAGCAAGCTAAAATGCTCTCTCTACTTTCTCAGTCCTGTAAGCTGAACTGGTTTACTTCTCTCTCTTTTCCCCTCTTTTTGCATATCTCACTCTCTGTACACTATGCATGTATGTCCTCCAATACTCAATATGTTCTTTATCCCTCTCTTGCTCTCTCTGCCTGCTAATGTGCCCACCCTTCCTCTTCTCCATCTTATACATTTATTCAGGGCTGCAGACTGTCTGCTCCCAGAGTCAGTTCTTCCCACGGGCCCTGGTGGAAATGGAGGGAGGGAGGTTGGGAAGGGAAGAGAAAGAAAGGGAGAATAGAGGAGGAATCAGAGTGATAGTGAGCCATGTGGAACATGTGCAGTGAATTTTTTTCAAATGGGTGATACACAAATGTGTGCCTTTTAAAAAGGCAAAATGAGCTCCACCTGTGGTTCAGTGCACCATATTTGGCTTCGGATCATTCAAAGAGCTGGGAAAGAAACAGGAAGCTAACTTAAAGGAAGTCTCTGGCTGATCGCTGCCTTGCTGTTGAGTAACAACCCCCCATTCCCCGGCTGAACACCAACATTAATAGCGTAGAAGTTGAATGAGTATTGGAACAGGCTAGCTGTAGCCATGTGTTCAGTGATGAGCACTGGTAATGCACTGCTCCTAAACAGAGGACAATATTTACAATATAATCCTGCTCGAACCATAAAGAGGGTGACATTCATGTGCACTCTTGTGTGAATGAAAATGGGAATAATGAATACCGTATTTACCCAGATATGCCAACACAGAGAATGCTAATTTGATCCCTGAGACAACATCATAATTAGATTATAAATTATGTTAATTTCTTACCAGACAAGAGGTGCTAATTCATTCATTTTCCACCAGTGGGGGAGACAATACTGAAAATAAAGTAGCTACCCTGTAGGCAGAGCAGAAAATTGGGGACTTCTCATATGATCATTTGACAGCGTCAAGCAACATATCCAAATTAATTCATGCTTACACATAAATATTTAAAATAACATTCAAAGACATGGGCCTGTGTTGAGCTCTTCCAATCCAGTATACATATATATGAGGCACATTGTTTTGATCTTCCCCACATCAATAACCGAATCAAATGCGATACACAAGTATTTTACAGAATCAACAAGCACAGCTCTCTCCAACAATGCTGCCAAGTAGTTGGGGAAAGCATGATAAGTACTCTGGTGGGTTGGGACACAGATGCCCTCAAGGCATTCAATATTAGCAATTTCAATGCCAATCAAGCACAATTAATTAACCAAACATTCTTAGACAAATAAACAAAAAGGGAGAGATAAGAATGAATAAGGAATGTGCCTGCAAATTGAGGAATTATGACACACGTTAGACATTGACTCTGAAGCAGTTATTGTATTATGATGCTCACTCATGTATCAGAATAGAATCAAGTGTCACTAATATCGCAGTAATATATAGTATTATTAAGTTAAATGCAGGGGTTTGAAGCACAATTTCACATCAGTATGGCCTTAAAGCTCTCAAACCTGTTTCAAATTCATGACAATTAAATGTTGCAGGGATGATGAATAGCATTTGCCTTAGAGTTCTCAACGGGCCGGACTGGCCCGACAAACCCGACCGGACCCGCAGGTTCGGGCCGAAAAAATACGCTAATGAGCCGGGTCGGGCCGGGCCTCGGGCTTCCTTTTTTATAAAACACATTTCATAAAACGGGTTGTAAATTATATATTGTTTGTTGTGAATCATCGCTGTTCATGTGTGGTGAAGAGTGAGTCTGGCTGCCTGCTTCATGAGGAGGGGCAGACGCAGACCTGACGCCGCTGCGTGACGTATGCTCGCCCCTATAGCCTGGCTGGAGAAGATGGAATTGGCTAAAAGTAAACTTGCCACAGGTGAATTCACCCTTGCTTTTCGAGGAGTGGGGAAATCGTCTGTTTCTGTCTCTCCGAATATATTTTCCCACTGG
>CAEMYA010000448.1:12569-23689 GCA_903131615.1 Diplodus sargus
TTGAAGAAGAAAAAAAGAAGAAGATATGGCAGAAGGCAAGGCAGTCACTAAGACCCTTGCCAAATCTTTTAAAAGATATCTTAAGGTTCATCAGCACCTTGATTACTGCTTAAAATTCAACAGGAACACTTTGGAAAATAGAAACATTAAAGATGCTTACAAACGTCTTAGACTGGCTGTGCAAACCAAACCATCAGATGGGAACGTGCACGTGCAGGTTAACACAGCTTGCAGTGACTGGACTGAGGACACAGTTGCAGTTATCACTAGACATCTTCAGGGTGAATTGGCAGATTTCCACTTCACTACTGATAGCACAAACTGGCAGGAGGCATGGACCATGGCAGTAAACTGGGTCAAGAAAGAACTGGTTGATTTTAATATGGATGTGGCAGTGAGAGCTGAAGTAAAGCTGAAGGAAAAATTGGATCAACGGGCAGAGAACAAGGCCCTGTTTAACATTTAAATTAGATTTGACATTTAGATTTAACATGTAGATTTAACATGTAGATTTAACATGTAGATTTAACATCCAACAATTAGATATGGATTTATTTTGATTTAACATTGAAATTTTATTTAAAAGTGAAGTAAATATCACATAGTTCACAAATGTTGATGTAAATCTGGTCAAAGTTAACATTTGAAGCCTCAACACAAAACAACATGAGGTTTGAATTTAATTTCAACAAACTGACATACATTATGTGAAGCTAAACAAAAATTAACGTTTGATCGTTTAAAAAATGTAAAATGAATGGATATTTTGTACTTATGACAAGAACTGATATTAACTAAAACTTCATGCAGTGAAAACAGCAAAAAACATACACAATCTAAAAAATTACAGATTACTTTTGGTGACCATTTTGGGCCACAAACAAGCTGAGAAGATGGTGATTTTGAACAAGGCCAGAGGGTTAACTAGCCTTTAAGACTGTTTTTAAATGTTGCTCCATACAAATATCTGTCTACTTTGGTTAATGTACTCTGCCTTTTTTAGACTTAATCAGTAATCAATGACTTGTTTACATGTGACTGAGGGAGGTGATGATGGAGCAATTTACTGAGTTTCAGTGACTCATCAGGGAAGACTGCTCTCCACCCCATTTACATGCATGAGAGTCGATGGGTTGGGCTTACCTGTAAGTAGCTCCACCCAGAGACATTCATTTCGCCCAACCACATCCTCTCTCTGCTGGTATAAATTTAGATGGACCCAGGCCAACTCTCTTCACTGACCCTGAGCTTCCCTCTCCAGACTGTGTCAGAGATCTGCAGACCACCTGAAGGCACAAAAGCAATTTTAATTGCTACTTAAAAGCTTTTATTCCTTGAAGAAGAAGAAAAGAAGAAGATATGGCAGAAGGCAAGGCAGTCACTAAGACCCTTGCCAAATCTTTTAAAAGATATCTTAAGGTTCATCAGCACCTTGATTACTGCTTAACATTCAACAGGAAAACTTTGGAAAATAGAAACATTAAAGATGCTTACAAACGTCTTAGGCTGGCTGTGCAAACCAAACCATCAGATGGGAACGTGCACGTGCAAGTTAACACAGCTTGCAGTGACTGGTTGCAGTTATCACTAGACATCTTCAGGGTGAATTGGCAGATTTCCACTTCACTACTGATAGCACAAACTGGCAGGAGGCATGGACCATGGCAGTAAACTGGGTCAAGAAAGAACTGGTTGATTTTCATATGGATGTGGCAGTGAGAGCTGAAGTAAAGCTGAAGGAAAAATTGGATCAGCTGGCAGAGAACAAGGCCCTGTCACCAGCATTTCAGTGACTCCGGAGGTCGTTGTTCTGTTGTAAATGAAGGTAACACCCTCACTGGTCTGTACTTAAGTCAGTAACATTTGGTGGACAGGAGAGAAACCTCTTATCTTCCCACCATGTATGAAAGAGTATTAAAGGAGGATTTCCACTCCACCGCGATGTGCATTGACTCGATGTGCTTTAACTTCACAGTTTTTTAGGTTTTCAACATTCAAGTCTTGATTGTCTTTGTGCAAAACAGAGGAAACAGCGAAGTGTCTCCCAGAGTGACAAAGTGAACGTGATATTCCATGTTTCTGTGGTCTGCAGACATATTAGCTGCTAACATTACATCCTGGTGACTGGACTGAAAATATATTCCGGAAATGTCAAATTAATCTGTTATCTTTACTGTATTTATAGAAACCAAGGGGAGAGGATCAAACCTGACAAAGTGTTCACCAGCCACAGTGAAGCGTCGCCATCATGGGGTCCAGCAGTTCAAAATGTTTGTTCCAGCCGACGGCCAGACGAGGCAGGAGGGAGCGCAGGGAGAGACGGAAACACATGAAAACCGGTGGAGTGATTCCACCACACTGTCCTGCTGAGGCTGCCACATATCAAGATGACGAGTTTGTGTTTCCATATGCCAATGATATGAGTTATTGGATGGACCCACACAGTCACCACTAGTTTAGTCAGATGAGAGAAAAGTTGTAAAAGAAAAGGAGGAAGAAGACGCGCCACAAGATTCCTGGAAGATGGCAGAAGAGCCGGATCCTCCGTTAGTACATAAAAGTCATGTGGACAGGATATGGACCCCTCCAGAGCTCCAGGAGCTGTTAATGGAGGCCCCGGACCCCGTTAAAAAACCTCAAGACTTTCAGAAGTGGCTGATGTAGAGTGCCTTGCGTACGAGCTGTGTCCCGCCGGCGCCAGTAAGCTGCTCGAGTTGGTTTACAGGAGCAAGTGGGAAATTATTAAGAGACATTTTCACAGCCGAGGAGCCGACAGCGACGCTGACTGGCCGAACGATGAAGGCAGGACCACGTGTAGGGCCCTATGATTTCCGCGATCACGGAATCGCGGACGGAATCGCGGAATTGGCCGATTAAAACGGAATCTACTTTTTAACGCGGAATATCGCGGAATTTGACATAATTTCACTGAAATGCTCTTTTCATGTGGAAGAGGAACGTATGTCTGGAGAAAACTGCACAGAGGGAAGCAAATCTGGGTGGCACAACAAGCCGCGTCCGCCCCCCTCAGTCCCCACAGATTGAGCTCCCCCGTCGAAACATTGTAAGCATGGCGAAGCGGCTGCCCACGGCTCCGTCGGTGAAAAAACTGAGAAACAGTCAGAGCCGAGCAGTTCCCGAACGACTTTTATGTGTCAGTTGAACTGTTGTTTTGCAAAGAAGCAGACCTGGGAAATCATAATTAAAGGTGTAATCGTGAGTTAGCCACCTGTCCGATTCATATTATCGGCATATAATACCAGAGTGACTGCTAACAGTAGCTGCTGTTAGCTAGTTTGCCCCGTTAGCCGCAGCCCTCTTAGCTGACTCTGCCTGGGCTGGGAGCCCAGAGGACAGCAGGAGGGCTGGTGTTTTCACTGCTAGCTGGTTAGTATGCTAAGTTGACATAACGTTACGAGTATAATTTCTCATTTTGTTGGTCATCTTTGCAAATTTTTTTAATATTTACAACTTAAATTTTCAGAACAATTTTGGTATGCAAACATGTCCTGGACCTGCCTGAAAACTGACCATGTTTTTATTCAATAAAACCCAAATGCAACCCATAAAACACAAAATATACTACTGTATGAAGACATGATGAAGTCAAATTTTTTTGATGCACTTTACTGTACTGTACGGTACAGTATTGAGGAAGTATGTTTGTCACCTCAATAAATTTAAGGTAATTTCTATTTATTTTGTGTACATTTTAGTCATTTACATTAAAAACACACTGTTTTTGGTAGTATAATAAGAGTAAAAGGTAAAAAAATCGGGATTCCCAAAAATTATAACGGAAAAAACGGAATTCCCAAAAATTAAAACGGAAAAAACGGAATTTGGGAAAAAATAAAACGGAATTTGAGAAAAAATAAAACGGATTTTATAGGGCCCTACACGTGGCTGTACACCACCTCTGTGGAATCTACAAATAGATATTCATTTACAAAATTTACAATAGCTGACTTTACTTCCATATACTGCTGCATTCAGAGACCACGTGAGCATGTGTCATGTTTGTTGGTGAGAACAGCAACAGTTTACTCTGATGAGGGGCTCAAAGACAGAAATGTGTGTTAACAGATGTGACTGTGTTGTCCTGCACAGAAGCCTTCACTCTACTGTTCTCCTTGACAAATACACATCAGACTTTGGACGATGGTTGAAACAACCTGCAGCTTCAGGTGAAACAGAAGAGAGCGAAAAGGACTGACAATAGACGTTAACTCGTAAAATAAGTTAGTTTCCATGTTTCACAGTAGCAGCTTGCAAACAGTGACAGCATCATGTTTAAGTTATCAGCTGTTCCAGGCTGTGCAGGTACAAAATGTTAAAACAGGCTCCAAGAAGTCCGGTCGGACCGACAGGTGGAAGGTTTATTGGACAGTAAAACACAACACAGAGGTTGTAAAGTCAAACTTGATCCACAATCATTTATCTTGTTCCACTGACTGCAGATAAACAGAGAACTACCTGGAGCCATGTTGTTCCCATTATAACCAGCTCTGTGGGTCAGGACCTCACCCTGCAGCACAGGCAGACCACATCACAGGTTCATGCCGTGGATTTGTACATGTTGCACCAGTAAACTATACAGTGTGTATTTTAAATCTTGTATAACTAACTAAATAAGTGATATCAAAGAGTCGGCTGTAAGGCTTCTATCTGCAGATCCGACATGTGATGTGGAAGCTCTGCCTGCTGATCAGCTGTCTGTAACACAGTGGTGATGGAGCGCCATCTTGTGGCCTCCTGGTTGCTGATCAACAGCTCGTCCTTCCTCTGATACACCAGCAAGTGGAGCTGAAGATCTACTACAGACACAAACAGCCGACAGCACCTCCAGCTGCATAAAGTCAGGATGTACAGTATCTGTCTTTGTCTCTTATTTTAAAGGATCATGTATTTTATATTATTTGATATTATATTCATGCTGAAAGTCAGGAACTGAACAGTTTTGTCACAAATGCTTCAGGGTAGATGATTAACTGCGTGAGGAAACTGTTTGAATCTTTATGACAGTTTAGTCTGATAAGTGCCGACTGTCAGTCAGCTGTTTAAAACCAGGAAAAGAAAATTTAACAGAATCAGAGGAAAAGTTGGAGAAATATCAGTGAAGCTGGAGGAGCCAAGGATTATTTTACAACTAAACACTTTGATGTTTTCAAAAGTGTTTCAGGTTTTAACTAAGGCTTCTTTGTCGATGAGGAAATTAATTCAGATCCACAGAGCCGCTCCTCGTCCTGGAATGAAGTAAAGCTTGATAACTCCTCCTCCTCCTCTCCCACAGCACTCCACTCCGTCAGTGTATTTCCTTGTTCCCTCCCCTTCAGATCTACAGTCAATGCATAAACATTCTGTTCAAATCCGAGCTCAAACCAGTTTCAATTATCAGGGAGTGAAACTCACACAGTCGATGTACTGAGAGGTGAAATGGCGCAGAAAGCAGTTCAGCTGGACCTAGAGACACCGAGGCCTGAGCTGCTGAAAAACACCATGTTAGCAGCTTCAGTGGAGGAGCTGAAGAAGACTGAACTCCAAGCTGCTCCTGCTGATCTCTGCTATGCTGGACCTGAAGATGTGGCCTGTGATGTCTGCAGTGGGAGGAAACTGAGAGCAGTTAAGTCCTGTCAGCAGTGTCGTGTCTCTTACTGTGAGAAACACCTGCAGCCTCATTATGAATCAGCTGCATTTAAAAAACATAAGCTGGTGGAGCCGTCAGAGAAGCTCCAGGAGAACATCTGCTCTCGTCATGATGAGGTGATGAAGATGTTCTGCCGTACTGATCAGCAGTGTATCTGTTATCTCTGCTCTGTGGAGGAACATAAAGGCCACGACACAGTGTCAGCTGCAGCAGAGAGGACTGAGAGGCAGAGAGAGCTGGAGGGGAGTCGACACAACATCCAGCAGAGAATCCAGGACAGAGAGGAAGATGTGAAGCTGCTTCAACAGGAGGTGGAGGCCATCAATGGCTCTGCTGATAAAGTAGTGGAGCACAGTGAGAAGATCTTCAGCCAGCTGATCCGTCTCATGGAGGAAAGACGCTCTGATGTGAAGCAGCAGGTCAGATCCCAGCAGGAAACTGAAGTGAGTCGAGTCAAAGAGCTTCAGGAGAAGCTGGAGCAGGAGATCACTGAGCTGAAGAGGAAAGACGCTGAGCTGAAGAAGCTCTCACACACAGAGGATCACACCCAGTTTCTACACAACTACCCGTCACTGTCAGCACTCAGTGAGTCTACACACTCATACAGCTTCAATATCCATCCTCGGAAGTACTTTGAGGATGTGACAGCAGCTGTGTCAGAGGTCAGAGACAAACTACAGGACGTCCTGAGAGAGACATGGACAAACATCTCACTGACAGTGACTGAAGTGGATGTTTTACTGCCACAACCAGAACCCAAGACCAGAGCTGACTTCTTAAGATATTCACATGACATCACACTGGATCCAAACACAGTAAACACACGTCTATTATTATCTGAGGAGAACAGAAAAGCAACAAAAGTGAATCAACCACAGTCTTATTCTGATCATCCAGACAGATTCACTTACTTTTCTCAGGTCCTGAGTAGAGAGAGTCTGACTGGACGTTGTTACTGGGAGGTGGAGTGGAGAGGAGGGAGAGGAGTTTATGTAGCAGTCGCATACAAGAATATCAGCAGAGCAGGGAGCTTACTGGAATGTGTGTTTGGATACAATGACAAATCTTGGATGTTATATTGTTCCACAAACAGTTATGACTTTTATCACAACAGTGTCCAAATTCCCGTCTCAGGTCCTCGGTCCTCCAGACTTGGAGTGTACCTGGATCACAGTGCAGGTATTCTGTCCTTCTACAGCGTCTCTGACACCATGACTCTCCTCCACAGAGTCCAGACCACATTCACTCAGCCTCTCTATGCTGGAGTTTTTGTTTATGATGGAGCCTCTGCTGAGTTCTGTAGACTCAGATAGACTGAAGTCATTTCAGGGTCAGTGGGTTAAACTCTGTGTTTCATTTCTTCAGACTTGTTGTGTTTCCATCATTGTTGCTGATTGTTGTGTCATTTCTTCACTGTACAGATCACCTGTCAATCAAACATTGTGGGCGGTACTTTGCCGTCTCCTTGTTGTTCTGTAAATGTTTGAGTGTGTTCAGGCGGCGCTCCTTCCTGTGTGTGTTCAGCCTCAGAGGCCGTCACTGCTCATGATGAGTTCAGTTCACATGATCATCATCAATCAGGAGATCAGTCGTTATCTGCTGGTACACAGCAGCAGAGATTCAATCTAAATTCAATATAAATGGTGACATTAATGACATTAATATTCAAAGATTTTGGGAGATTATTTGAAAATGTTATCAGTAGCTCAGTAATGTCAGAGAGAGATATAATATATAATATTACAGCAGGAGAAACACCTTTATATTGTTTAAATATCTGCAACAAGTATGAACATTTTCAAACACAAAAGTTTAAATGAAATTAAAATAATCTTTCTTGTGAAAATATACAGTCTACATCAGTAAAGCTGAAAGCTGTAATTAACATGAAGTAGAAAACAATATCAGTTGTCATTCTGATGAACAGACACCAGCTATCAGAATTTATTCAACATGTTGTGCCAGAAAGAAGCTTCGTCCATATTTGATATTATTCGACAGTAAAAGGTTTGTCCTTGATTTTCTTTCTTTTGTTGACAACATTTTTCAAAAGATGATCACTTTAATGAGAGATATAATTACTCTTTTTATTACATATTGATTTGTTTTCCTGTATAAATGTCAAATGGTTTTTTTTTTATTTCTGATTGTAACTGATTAAATTCATTACATCTTGGTTCCTTTCTATTTTTTCTCCTGGTGTGCATTTGACTCGATTAATTAATGAATTAATTTCTCTGAAAGTCTTTGTCTGTGTAATATTTTGACTACGTTGAATCCAATAATTACTGGGATTTTATAGGTTTTGGATTATATTTGACTTTGTTTTTCATGTTCATTAGTTAATCAGGTCGTGAATGATGTGTATTTGACATGTGCTCTTAATTTTCCTCATGTGTGCAAATATATATCACAATGCTATTAAATGTTCATTGAAAAAGAATACAATCGTTTCAAAAGTGTTCAGTCATTCCTGTCTAATTTAATGAGCATGTCATATACAGTGTGCGCAGGATTGTATTACTGTTCTTGGTGATAGGACAAACCTCTTCATAATAGATTTCAGTGCTCTTCATATTTATATTAATAACTTCTATTGAATATCCTTTTAGATTTTGACTAGCAGAGTATCTGCATACTTAATTTGAGTCAAACACGAGGCTCGATGATGATTTAGATTTGGATTTAACATTTATATTTAACATTTAACATCTATATATAAATGTAATATTTATATTCATCTTTAACATTTATATTCATCTTTAACATTTATATTTATTTTTAACATTTATATTCATCTTTAACATTTATATTTATTTTTAACATTTATATTGAGATTTAATAGTTAACATTTAGATTTAAGTTTAACGTGTAGATTTAGATTTAACATCTAACATTTAGATTTAGATTTTTTTTATTTAGCATTGACATTATAATTACAAGAGAAGTAAATATCACAAAGTTCACAATATTGATATAAATCTGGTCAAAGGTAACATTTTAAGCTTCAACACAAAACTACATGAGGTTTGACTTTGTTGTGTGGGGAAACACAATTTCGATCCTCTGTGTAATTACTTGCACTAATTGCATGGTCTGATTGACAGTAAAGTTCACTTTGACTTTAACTTTGACTTTAACTTTGACTTTACTTACAACAAAGTGACAAACATCATAAGTGTGATTCATGACACAGTTCAGACAGGATCAAATATGAATTTATCTTTCTATTGACTGCTGTGCAACTTTTTCCAGATTAAGGTTCCATGAGGTCCACTGGAAGAGATTTGACTTCAGCTCTCTTTGACCCAAACAGAGACTATAAATATGAGACCGTCCCTGAACCCCAACGTCTCTGAACCCCCTGTGAGACTGCTTACCTGCCCCACGTTGTGATATATGGAGCACATGGAGTTTGGTGTGAAGGGGAGAAGGTTTGTTTCCTCTGTGAGATAAAGAGAAGGAGGAACAGGAATGTAACCTTGACTGCTGAGGAGACTACTCATCTTATCACCCCAGCTGCCATCACAACTGATCCTCCTCTAATTAGAGGATATATGCAGGAAAGAGACGTCTGCCTGTAATCATATCATAACTTTTTGGTTCTGTATAAGGAGGACGAACACTCAGACCAAGTTTCAGTTTTGTTGGAATTAAACTCCTTCGATCTCACAAGCTGCAGTCTTGTCAAGGCGTCCCAAACAGGATTGGGCAGAATTTGTTCAGACAAGAAGACGTCTGCAGGTGTGTCTGGGCCTGAGTCACACTGAGAGGCGTCCCCATTAAAGAGGTAAGAGACATCCTGCCAATTTTTCTTCACACGCAGTCTCACCAAGGTTTGTCAGCAAGCAGTGTCTATTCTCTGTAAAGTCTCCAAAAGATCCTGAAAAGTTATTATAAAGTGATATGAGAGATAAGAGCGGCTTGTTGGTCAGAACTAAATACTAACATGGATGAAGTATGAGTTATGAGTTTAAAGATAAAAGTAGGTAATGAGATGAGATTGCAATTAAAAACTCATTAATGCGACTCTGAGTTTGATGCTCAGAAGTTGAGTCGGAGCGTTTGGAAATGTAAGGACTGAAGGATCAAGGAAAAAGTGCTTATCTAATGAGAAAAAGTGTTGTCCCACACAAGAAAAAGGAAAACACACTGGACGGGGAGTGGACAACCCTGAAAACCCAAATTATATATTATTGTCTTAAATGATGACTGTATTTTATGATTTGGAGGAGTAAAGAGGAGACCAGTGGAGGTGAAGATCCAAGGAAAAAAAAAAATAGAACCGAGCAACGGACAAATCTCAATTATGTTAGATTAATACCAGATATACTCCTGTGCAGTTAACTTACTCAGTTAAACACCTCAAACTGTACTGATTAACATATTGTAGCTGTATTGAGACAGAACAGAGAACTTATATGCAGTTTCAATCACACTACATGACCACAGCAAAGAGAAGGAAACAAAGCAATAAAGAAACAGGTGATCAGGTCGAGAGAAGGAAAACCTTTGTTTATTCTTTGAGTTATTCTTGAGTCTTCTGTTAAAATGAGTGTTGTTCTTGTTGTATTTCTCAAACTTATATTGTTCAAATCTACACTATTTGTGAAGTCTATCTTGAAAAAAGTTAGTGAAATACATTATAAAAGTGCTTTAAAAGTGCTAAATCATTAACATAAAGGTGTTGGAGACAAAACACCTCTGTTGGGGCCCACAGGTGAAGTCATTCATTGTGGATTAGGGTTAGGATTTCAAAATGGACTCTGAACTGAACTCAGTGTCCCAGAATTCACCATTCTTCACACCTGTAACTGGTTGATTTTAATATGGATGTGGCAGTGAGAGCTGAAGTAAAGCTGAAGGAAAAATTGGATCAACTGGCAGAGAACAAAGCCCTATTTAACATTTAGATAAACATTTAGATTTAGATTTGACATTTAGATTTAACATGTAGATTTAGATTTAACATTTAGATTTAGATTTAACATTTAACATTTAACATTTAACATTTAGATTTAGATTTAACATTCATCATTTAGATTTAGATTTGACATTTAGATTTGACATTTAGATTTAACATGTAGATTTAGATTTAACATTTAGATTTAGATTTAACATTCAACATTTAGATTTAACATTTAGATTTAGATTTAACATTCATGTTTAGATTTAACATTCAACATTTAGATTTAGATTTAACATTCAACATTTAACATTTAGATTTAACATTCAACATTTAGATTTAGATTTAACATTCAACATTTAGATTCAACATTCAACATTTAGATTTAGATTTAGATTTAACATTCAACATTCAACATTTAACATTTAACATGTGGCCATTTTGCCTCAACACAAAACTACATGAGGTTTGACTTTAATTTCAACAAACTGAAAAACATTGTGTGTGATTCATTTCATGACACAGTTCAAACAGGATCAAATATAAATGTATCTCTCTATTGACCAC
>CAEMYA010000448.1:26517-42734 GCA_903131615.1 Diplodus sargus
TCCGTCCTCAGAAGTACTTTGAGGATGTGACAGCAGCTGTGTCAGAGCTCAGAGACAAACTACAGGACGTCCTGAGACAGAAACAGACAAACATCTCACTGACAGAGACTGAAGTGGATGTTTTACTGCCAAAACCAGAACCCAAGACCAGAACTGACTTCTTAAGATATTCATGTAAAATCACACTGGATCCAAACACAGCAAACACATGTCTGCTATTATCTGATGGGAACAGAAAAGCAACAAGAGTGAATCAACCACACTCTTATTCTCATCATCCAGACAGATTCACTGACTATCCTCAGATCCTGAGTAGAAAGAGTCTGACTGGACGTTGTTACTGGGAGGTGAAGCGGAGAGGAAGAGGAGGACGAGAAGTTCATGTAGCAGTCGCATACAAGAATATGAGCAGAGCAGGGAGCTCACAGGAATGTTTATTTGGATTCAATGACAAATCTTGGATGTTATATTGTTCCACAGACAGATATATCTTTAATCATAACAAAGTCCAAACTCCCGTCTCAGGTCCTCAGTCCTCCAGAGTTGGAGTGTACCTGGATCGCAGTGCAGGTATTCTGTCCTTCTACAGCGTCACCAACACCATGACTCTCCTCCACAGAGTCCAGACCACATTCACTCAGCCTCTCTATGCTGGATTTTATGTCTTTGATGGAGTCACTGCTGAGTTCTGTAGACTCAGATAGACCGAAGTAATTTCAGGGTCAGTGGGTTCAACACAGTGAAAACTAGTGGAGATATTAATGTTTGAAAATGACAGATGGTTCGTTGCAGTTTTGCAGTTTGTGGACAGATTTATTATGATGTTCATCTTGTTTACGACCTTTTCTGACCCAGTTGGCTCCATGTTGGTGTTGATGAGACAATGTAGCTCACTGAGCTTTAACACAAAACTACATGAGGTTTGACTTTAATTACAACAAACTGACAAACATTGTGTGTGACTCATGACACAGTTCAGACAGGATCAAATATGAATTTATCTCTCTGTTGACTGCTGTGCAACTTTTTCCAGAGTAAGATTCCATGAGGTCCAGTGGAAGAGATGTGACTTCAGCTCTCTTTGAACCAAACAGAGACTATAAATATGAGGCTGTCCCTGATCCCCAACATCTCTAACCCCCCTGTGAGACTGCTTACCTGCCCCATGTTGTGATTGATGGAGCACATGGAGTTTGGTGTGAGGAGGAGCCGGTGTGTCTCCTCTGTGAGATAAAGAGAAGGAGGAACAGGAATGTAACTTTGGCTGCTGAGGAGACGACTCATCTTATCACCCCAGCTGCCATCACAACTGTTCCTCCTCTCATTGTGTATATATGCAGGAAAGAGACGTCTGCCTGTAATCATATCATAACTGTTTCTGTATAAGGAGGACGAACACTCAGACTAAGTTTCAGCAATTAAACTCCTTCGATCTCACCTAGGTGCAAAATTCAGCCTTGAGCTACTATTGGTCAGAGTGACAGACCCCCCGCTGTCAACACTCCAGAGCCTTCATTGTTCTTTCTCTCACCCAACGCCCTCTACTCCTTCTACTTCTGATCTTCAGGCTCTCCTCTCCATCTCCCCCCACGGGGCCGCCTGCCCTCAAGATCTTTTCTTCTGGTCTAACAGCTGCTGAGAGCTGCAAGCTGCATTTGCAGCAGGCCCAAAGAACTTCTCCTCACTGCAGCGACACCAGGTCCTGCTAGTAATCCAGATCAGTTAGCACCAGCAGCTGCGACACAAAGCTTGCCAGCTAACTTCACAATCTGAGGAACACTAAGCAGGTTAGCACCGAGCTGCTATCCTGCAAAGGAAAGGAGCGACCTGTTTCCTCCTCTGCTGACTTTCATCAGACCTTCACAGCAAGAACAGCATTCAACACTGGAGTTCCAACCTTCTCCTGCAACCAACAGCAACTATTCTTCAAAGACTGGTAATGTTGAACTGGGCTTAGATAGCATAGCACAGCACAGCTAAGCACAGGACTTTAAAATCTGACTGATGTGATGCACATGTGTTCAATGTATGTGTTTGTCCACGGTTTGAGTGTTATTGTGACCTCAGGTCAGGATATTGGTAGTTTGCTCTCCTCGATAACTAATTCCACATTAGACTTTGAACCTTCTTGCTGTCTATTTAAAATTGTACAAGTGAATGTTGCCGACCTCTAAACTGTCAAGAACTCTTCAACCATTACAGCTGTTATGGTAAATTTGGTTGTAGTTATTAAGTTAATTATTAATCAGAGTTAAACAGTTCAGTACTTTTTTATGAGACCGGTTTAGTAAATTTACTGTTTTCCCTTCTTCAAAGTTGGTGCCCCGAGGTGATCTGATGTAAACTGGCTCATATTATTTATCATAATTAATAATTAACTCTGATAATCACTCATTATTATTGATAGCCACATTTAACCTAAAACTCACTTTTAATGGTGCATAAGCACTAACGTTAGTTAACTGTGCCTCGTGTGATGAAAGGCCCAACACCTCCTTGAAATTGTTCAAAAAGAACTCCAGTTGTGTCTTCGTCCACCTGAACACAGCAGCTGGATAAAGACTTTTAATGTTTTTCAGAAAAATTGTTCTGCGTCTCTCAAGTAACAAGCTGTTAATATGATGCTGTGAGAATCTACATAGTTTTCCATTCAGTGGTCAATGTGCTGTAAAGAGCAGGATCAGGATGTGAGAGGAGGAGGGGAGAGTTTCTTTTTGGTGGAGGTGTCAGAAAGTCACATGTGGGGAATTCTCTCTACATGGGGCGTTACAGGAAGGTAGATAAGGTGTCATTTATTTTTCTAATAAGCCATCAAACAGTCACTAAAAAATACCCAGAAAAATGTATTATTTTTCATATAATAAGTATAAAGAGTTTTCCAACAAGCACATTGTGCAAACAAACTAGCGTTTGAAGGTTCAAAAAAAGGTAAAATGAATGGATAATTTGGACTTATGACAAAAACTGTCATTAATATGGATGTGGCAGTGAGAGCTGAAGTAAAGCTAAAGGAAAAATTGGATCAACTGGCAGAGAACAAAGCCCTGTTTAACATTTAAATTAAACATTTAGATTTAACATTCAACATTCAACATTTACATTTAACATTTAACATTTAACATTTAGATTTGACATCCAACATTTAGATTTATTTTGATTTAACATTGACATTATATGTACAAGAGAAGTAAATATCACATAGTTCACAAATGTTGATGTAAATCTGGTCAACGGTAGCATTTTAAGACTCAACACAAAACTACATGAGGTTTGACTTTAATTTCAACAAACTGACAAACATTGTGTGTAGCTAAACACAAATTAGCATTTGAGGATTTAAAAAATGTAAAATGAATGGATATTTTGTAGTTATGACAAGAACTGATATTAACTAAAAACTTTATGCAGTGAAAGCTGCAAAAAACATACACAATCTAAAAAATTACAGACTCTGTCTGTTGGTGACCATTTCTGGCCACAAACAAGCTGAGAAGGTGGTGATTTTGAACAAGGCCAGAGGGTTAACTAGCCTTTTAGACTGTTTTTAAATGTTGCTCCATACAAATAACTGTCTCCTTTGATTAATGTACTCTGTGTTTTTTAGACTTAATCAGTAATCAATGACTTGTTTACATATGAGTGAGGGAGGTGATGATGGAGCAATTAACTGAGTTTCACTGTACTTGTGACTCATCAGGGAAGACTGCTCTCCACTCCATTTACATGCATGAGAGTCGATGGGTTGGGCTTACCTGTAAGTAGCTCCACCCAGAGACATTCATTTTGCCCAACCACATCCTCTCTCTGCTGGTATAAATTTAGATGGACCCAGGCCAACTCTCTTCACTGACCCTGAGCTTCCCTCTCCAGACTGTGTCATAGATCTGCAGACCACCTGAAGGCACAAAGGCAATTTTAATTGCTACTAAAAAGCATTTATTCCTTTGGCTGTTACCTGAAGCCGCAAAAGCAATTTTAATTGCTACTTAAAAGCTTTTATTCCTTGAAAAAACAGAAGAAGATATGGCAGAAGACAAGGCAGTCACTAAGACTCTTGCCAAATCTTTTAAAAGATATCTTAAGGTTCATCAGCACCTTGATTACTGCTTAAAATTCAACAGGAAAACTTTGGACAATAGAAACATTAAAGATGCTTACAAACGTCTTAGGCTAGCTGTGCAAACCAAACCATCAGATGGGAACGTGCACGTGCAAGTTAACACAGCTTGCAGTGACTGGACTGAGGACACAGTTGCAGTTATCACTAGACATCTTCAGGGTGAATTGGCAGATTTCCAATTCACTACTGATACCACAAACTGGCAGGAGGCATGGACCATGGCAGTAAACTGGGTCAAGAAAGAACTGGTTGATTTTAATATGGATGTGGCAGTGAGAGCTGAAGTAAAGCTGAAGGAAAAATTGGATCAACTGGCAGAGAACAAAGTCCTCTCACCAGCATTTCAGTGACTCTGGGGTTGTTGTTCTGGGAAGAGATGATTGGTGACTGTTGTAATTGAAGGTAACACCCTCACTGGTCTGTACTTAAGTCAGTAACATTTGGAGGACGGGAGAGAAACCTTTCGTCTTCCCTCCATGTATTAAAGATTATTAAAGGAGGATTTCCACTACACTGCGATGTGCAGTGACTCGATCTGCTTTAACTTCACAGTTTTTTAGGTTTTCAAGATTCAAGTCTTGATTGTCTTTGTGCAAAACAGAGGAAACAGCGAAGCGTCTCCCAGAGTGACAAAGTGAACATGATATGCCATGTTTCTGTGGTCTGCAGACCTGTTCGCTGCTAACATTAAATCCTGGTGACTGGACTGAAAATATATTCCAGAAATGTCAAATTAATCTGTTATCTTTACTGTATTTCTAGAAACCAAGGGGAGAGGATCAAACCTGACGAAGTGTTCACCAGCCACAGTGAAGCGACGTCATCATGGGGTCCAGCAGTTCAAAATGTTGGTTCCAGTCGGCGGCCAGACAAGGCAGGAGGGAGCGCAGGAGACGGAAACACATGAACAACGTTGGAGTGATTCCACCACACTGTCCTGCTGAGGCTGCCACATATCAAGATGACGAGTTTGTGTTTCCATATGCCAATGATGTGAGTTATTGGACTGACGGGGACGAAATGGTGGCGTCAGAAACAGAAAGTCTTGAATCTGAGTCATCCTCCGTCTCTTGTGAGAAACAAAATCACGATGATACGCGTTCACATGTTGAGAAAATAGTTGCTCTCCCTCAGCCTGAGAGCGCCTCGCACATCCAGAGCTCAGACAAAGAAATGATTGTGAGGAAAAGTCCAGATCATGTCCACCATGAGGGGGAACAGCCCAGAGCTCGTGTGCATCCTCTCCCTGTGCGAGGCGAAGATGAACCTGCACAGTCAGCACTTATTCCACTAGATAAGGCAGACAAGAGAAAAGTTGTAAAAGAAAAGGAGGAAGAAGACGTGCCACAAGATTCCTGGAAGATGGCAGAAGAGCCAAATCCTCTGTTAGTAAATAAAAGTTATGTGGACAGGATCTGGACCCCTCCAGAGCTCCGGGAGCTGTTAATGGAGGCCCCGGACCCCGTTAACAAACCTCAAGACTTCCAGAAGTGGCTGATTATTGCGTGCCTCGCGTATGAGCTGCGTCCCGCCGGCGTCAACAAGCTGCTCGAGTTGGTTTACAGGAGCGAGTGGGAAATTATTAAGAAACATTTTTACATCCGAGGAGCCGACAGCGACGCTGACTGGCCGAACGATGAAGCCAGGACCACGTGGCTGTACGCCACCTCTGTGGAATCTATAAATAGATACTCATTTACAAAAGCTGACTTTACTTCCATATACTGCTGCATTCAGAGACCAGATGAGCGTGTGTCATGTTTCCTGGATCACTTCGAACAGGTGTGGGATTCCAGTTTGGGTTTTCCTCTGGACTTCCCCACGGGATTCATGATGAACATTCTTGTATCTGGATTACAGCCTCGTGTAGAGAATCTGTTCAAGCTCAGATGTGTCGACTGGCAGAGATTTACTTTCAAGGAGGCCAGAGGAGCATTACTGACCGTGGAGAGGAGCAGCGAGTTCGAGTCTCCATCCAGCCGCCGCAGAGACAAGAGGAGGGATAAATGCTTTCACTGCGGCAGGTTGGGTCACTGGGCCAGAGACTGCAGAGCGCAGAGATATCAGAACTATAAGAGGCAACCGGACTCTTCGACATGTACGTGCACGCACATTCATACAGAGGCTGGAATGTACTGAGTCGCTGCGTCTTTGGCCATTTAAATCAGAACCAGGATCAATCCAAATCAAATCAAATCAATTTTATTTATACATCACAACACCACAATCACATCACCTCAGTACAGTGAAGGACATCTTCTGTCCTCAGAGCCTCGAGACGAGTGAGGACAACTTCACATGTTGAGAAAAAAAAACTTTTGACAGGAGAATAAAGTCGACGCTAGAAACCTCAGGAGAAGCCGCAGAGGATCGTCTCCCAGCAGACAGACAGGAAGTAGATGTCACAGAACAACAACATCACAGTTTACAGGAGACATGGACAGAATATCTGGTACAGATTATAATATATGTGAAGAGAGTGGATCCAGGAGACGACTGAGAGGGACGAGGATCCTCTCCACAGCGGTGACCTGGAACAGGACACACGAGATAATTAGGAATAGAGTGAAGATGCATCAAACTTCACAGAAACACAGATATAAGGAGAAAACAGAGGAGAGCAAGGATCCAGCAATATGTGAGGACAGAGACAGAGATCTGCTGACATCAGACAATCATCCGTTTAATAAGAAGTCAAGATCAATCCTCAACTCAGATTAATACCTGCTGTCCCTCTGATGTACAGACACCGGCTGCCTGAACTTATTCAACATGTTGAGCCAGAATTTGTCCATATTTGATATTATTTGACAGTAAAAGGTTTGTCTTTTTTTTGTTGACGACATTCTTCAAATGATGATCGTTTCAATGTGAGATATAATTACTGTTTTTATTACATATTGATTTGCTTTCATGTATGTGTGAGCATGTCTTTTTTTTCATTTCAGATTGTAACTTGATTAAATTCATTACACCTTCACTCCTTTCTTTGTTTCTGCTGGTGTGCATTTGACTTGATTAATTAAAATTTCATTGATTTCTTTGAAAGTCTTCGTCTGACATCCTTGAATCCAATAATTCATTCATAATTTTGATGATATTTGACTTTTGACTCTTTTTTTTTTAGTTTTGTGTTTTCATTTTCATTAGTTAATCAGGTCATGAATGCTGTTTATTTGACATGTGCTCCTAATTTTCCTCATGCAGTAAATGTAAAAAATAATTTAATAAATTGAGTTGTCTAAACTTAATTTCCAAGGAAAATTCTACCAACTTAAATATTTTGAGTTACTGTGACATTTTCTTCCTGTTTGAGTTCATTTAACTGATAATTTTGATTAATTTAAACTATTTTGCGGACTATAAATACTATTTAATGTATAATTTCACTGTTATTACTTTTTCAACATTAGTGCCAGGGCTGATGTCCTGACTGGGCGAAATTTGACGGACGGTTGCGCTGACACGTCACTCTGGGACTGGGGTTGTAACCATAGTAACGGGCTCGCAGGTGCTCGAAGTGACGATGCATTCAGGTGCACTCTCAAACAATGGGAGATGGGAGTCGTCAAACCTGGAAGGACTGTGTCAAGCAGGCGCCACCTGCTGGACATTAGGGGCGATGCACTTTCCTTTGTTAGTGCACTTTAGGCCGCTCTCCTGTCAGAACCATGCGCGTCCCAACACAAGCAGCAAGTTAAAAAATATTAGAAACATTTTCTTATTTATGGCTGATCAGAATATTACGTCACTGACCTCCTCATGCAATTCTTATGGATCATGATTGACTCAGAATCAGAGTCAGAATCAGAATTCCTTTATTGGTCCTGCTAACAGGGATATCTGTGTGTCACAGCAGCCTGAGGACAGTTCAATTTAACAAGAAACTATAATAACAGTATAAAATAAACAATATAATTAAAAGGTAAGAAATAGATTCTTATAGCTAAGAGTTGATTTTATGGTAAAAGTACAGAACAGAAATCAATAAAGTTGTCTAAGTCTAATAACACTAACCTAACCCTGAGGTGTCCAGATTACCTGATTTCACTTGATTACAATATTATTGTAACCTGATTACATTATGTTGAAATAGTAACAAACAAAGACCAGAGAAATGAAATATCAATTAAGAAAGTGACCTGTTTTTAAATTGTATTAACAACTGTGTTGCAGCTATTGTTGCAGCAGACAGAGATCACAAGATGTATGTAGCCCAGACCAGGAATCGAACCAGGGGTTAGGTAAATAGAATACACACTGGACACCTGATTTACCATCTAACCTTTACAGCCTGACACATAGGGTAAGACTCTCTGGTCTATCCACGCAAACCACGCAAAGTAAGTCCCGCCCACAGATTTTTAGACGAATCCAGGTGGTGCGTGCCAAAAGGGGCGGTTTCCCGCGTAAAGTTACTGCATTTCCCTCCAAAATTTAGAGTGCCTATAATAATGGCTGACAGAGCGTCACTCTGTTTGGAGCTGCGCTTCTCTGAGGACACGAACACGGTGAGTAAACTGTTCTGTATGATTCTGCTTTATGTGCCCAGTTACCTGCTCAGTACAGGTGTATTCATGTCTGTGTGGGAGCTGTACAGATCAGTTAGTACCTACAGATCTCAGGTAATCAGCCCAGGTGATGTTCCTTCATATATCAGAGCTCCACAGAATAACTAACGTTACCTCCATGTTGTCTGCGGGTTAAAATGGAGCCAGTCTCCCTCTCCTGTCGGTGAGATTTGTGTTTGCCTCAAATGTTTCTGAAATAACTCTGAACAGAAGCTGTAGAGGTCTCATTTAACTGTTAAGTGTTGAGGTAAATTCGGCTGGAACATAATCCTTTAATTACATCCAATTAAATCTGCGACAGATGTCATGTTTTGCTCGGTGCACCAAACTCCATTGTGATTTTGGTCATTTTTTCTCTGCTGTGTTTATTTCATGAATAATGCTCAGTTAATTAAATGTAGGTCACTTTCTCAAAACAAGTCGCTAGTTTCGGTAAAGTCAGCATGTTTTTTTTTTTATGTATGTATGTATTATTTTGAATGGCATGAAATCTGGTTAGCTAGCATTTGCTGGTCAGTTTAAATGAGTGGTTATGTTATGTTGTGTTGGCTAGCTGAGTTTAAAGTTGTTGCAGATGCACTACACGGTTTGGAAACACGTTAGCAGCGGCTCAGCTGCCTTTATTAACGGGTCAGGACACATTAACTGGGTACTGACAGTATAACGAGCTTATAAAGACGTCTGAGTCATTTAATCGTCGTGTTTTTACAGACAGGTTTGCATGTTAGCTAGCGTGTGTGTCTGTGGGAGAGTGTTATGACGCCACGTGCTGTGTAATGTTAGCTTGTTAATACTAGCATCGTTACAGCTGAATATCCGAGTACAGCACAGTTAGCTAACAGGCTCCATGCTGTGTTAGTAATGTCTCAGTATGTTAGTATGTCAGCATCTAGAAGGTCATTCTGAGCAGCTAAAGTAGTTTAACACACAATATGCAGCCTCAGTGTAGCTGCACAGAATGTATTCAGTGTGTTTGTCTCAGTTCTGGTTTAATGTGATATTTAAATCACTGCACTGACTCCATGTGTGTCAAAAGATAGACTTTAAAATCATATTGCTTGTGTATAAAGCACTAAATGTTCTCAGGACTTCATACATTTGGTTTACTTTTGGTTTACCTTTAAAAAACAGGTATTAAATCAGATTATAGCAGATTTTACAGTGCAGAATGATGTGAGGAAGTGATGTCATGCACATGGTTACAGACTGCTATATCATTCTTTATTATGAAATTATTATCCTGTTAGAAATCGTCTTTTTTCCGGATGTGCCTGTAATCTGATTAAATCTTCTTTTTTGTTGTTACAATCAGAATATATATATATATATATATATATATATATATATATATATATATATATATATATTTTGTATTCTATATATGCACACACACACATGCACACACACACACACGCATGTAGTCATCATGTTATATTAAAGTACTTCCTCCTCTCTCCAGGTGAACAGTGGGACTTGTCTTCAGCTTCAGGTGGAACAGCTCTGTCCTGTATGGTGATCAGATCCAGAGAGGACAGACACCTGGTCCAACAAGGTCAGTGCTAAAACAGGTGCAAAAATTAAAGGCAGAAAGTGTGAGATTTGCCAGTTGCGGTTCAATAATACTCTCAGATCAGTAAATAATTCTAGAGGATCGTCGAGTCTCATTCACAGGTTGTTGAATACCAACAGTTTGGGACACTAGTCTCTCTCCCTCCTTTTCTCTGTTTATCTTTTAAAAAAATAATTAAAAAGGCAAACTAATTTGCAAACAAGCAATGTACAAGTAGCTTCAATGGGAAATAAAAGAAGGAAGTAAAAGTAGTATTTTAAATGGATTTTACTAAGTGCTATATTTTTGGCAACTGGCCTTGGTTCAGTTCAACATGTATAATGGGTTTTATTTACTGAGAGGAAATATAAACAGTACGTCTTAAACGCCTGCATTTATTTGATCTCATTTACATATAATATAAATGATATAATCATATTTTATTTAACTTGTATATCTTCACTGTTCAGCCACAATATTAAAACAACTGACAAGTGAAGTGAGCATTGATCATCTTGTTTCAATCTAATGTTCTGCTGGGAAACTTTGAGTTCTGTCATTTCTGTGGAGCCTCTTTGACAAACACCACCCACCCAAACACCGTTCAGAGCAACTGCACCCCCTCATGGCAAAGAACCCAAGGTGTCAAACTGGCCTCCTCATTCTCCAGATCCCAGTCCAGTTGAGCATCTATGGGATGAGTCAGAACCAACTCCCATCCATGTTGGGGCCCCCATGGATCGTTCTTGGCTCTAACTGCATCCAGTGGAAGCTCCGTTGGATTGAGATCTGGGGAATCTGGAGGCCAGGTTGACACCTTGGGCTCTTTCCCACGTTCCTCGGGTCGTCCCTGAGCAGTTTTTGCAGTGTTGCAGGCGCATTGTCCTGCTGGGGGGGCACTGCCATCAAGGAGTGCTGCTGCCATGAGGGGGTGTACTCGGTCTGCAGCTGTGTTTGGGTGACTGCTGTTTGTCAAAGAGACGTCCACATGAATGCTGGGACTCATGGTTTCACAGCCGAACATGGCATTGGAACACAATGATCCATGTTATTTATTTCACCTGTCATTGGTTCTAATGTTGGTGCTCTCAGTGTATACACATGTTAAATACTTTATGAATTAGATCAAATAAATGCATTTAGGCACTGTAACCAGACCTGTTTATATTCCCTCTCAGTAAAAAAAACCTGTTTAAAATACTTCTACTTCCTTTGAGCCCTGTGGGTTTTGAGCTGGGACTTATTCATTTTAAATGGACAGCTTTTAAATGGACATTCATGCAGTTGTCTCATACATGGTAGAGGTGCAGCAAACTGAGGTTTCTCTTGAGTGGTAGTTAGTTTGTCTACGTCCTTCTGAGTGTGTTATGTTGAGCAGAGCCTGGTGTCAACATTGGCTTTCTAATTCATGGTAGAAGTGCAGCGCATTAAGAGCTACAGCTACAGCAGAACTGAGAGGAGACGTGTTGTTTTGGAGGCCTCGCGGTAAAGAGCTTTCTAGGGACAAAAGTTCAGAAAGGGCAGTCCACTTGTTAGTGGTCTGCCAGGCAAACCTGGTGTTATCATTGTAAGTTACAGGTTAACTTGACCGGACTTCAGCTATCTTCAATGGCAAATGCCTGAGTGCTGTCCATCAGAGCTGATAGCTGTGGTTTCCATGAATGGCAGCCAGCAGGCCATTGATCACCTGCAGGTATTGGTAATAGCGTATGCCCTGAGCCCTTGTGCGATCCCGCCAACTTACAGGTCCCTGTACGAGTATTCATACCTAAAAGCAGGTCTCTGTCTGAGCATACACACCTATGGTTGGTAGAAGCGAGCACATAGTGTTCGTGTTTAGCTTGGGCCTCGGCCTGGATAGGGACATGCTCAGGGCCAGGGCAGAAGCTATCCTGACGCCACAATGCAGCTCTGTTCTCTGCCCTCATGTCCATGACGAGATTCACATGCGACCTCAGTGAGCATGGTCATGCGATGCCTTTGCTTGAAGATAATGTTGAACCTCTGTGATAAAACAAAATGAAAACAATTGCAGGAATTAATTTTCTTTGCAACTCAGTGCAACAGCATCCTGCATGATAACACCATGCAGAGATCATTACAAAGCTGTTACAGGGCCCTTGGCCTCACTGCCCAGCAGGGCACGAATAACGATCCGATTGTGCTGTGGTGACATTTTTCGTTTTGGAAACAGTTGTTGAGGTCATGTTTATGGTAGAAGTGCAGTGAACTGATGGCTACGAACAACTTTAGCGGTTGTTAGTTTGTCTGCGTTCTTGTGACTGTATTGAAGGTTTGTTCTCAGTTCAGGTACATCTCCACTTGAGCGCGCAACTGTGTGCTCAGAGAGTGCTTGATAAACTTTATGAAGCTTTTGGAGTTGTCCTGTGAACTGATACAAACAGCTTTAGCAGTTGTTAGTTTGTCTGCGTCCTTCTGAGTGTATTGAAGGTTTGTTCTCAGTTCTTGTACATCTCCACTTGAGTGCGCAAATGTGCGTTCAGAGAGTGTTTGACAAGCTTTCTGAAGCCTTTGAGGTTGTCTTCTTTCAAACTAATAGCTTTAGCCAGCTTGAGCGGTTGTTAGTTTGTCTGCGTCCTTCTGAGTGTATTGAAGATTTGTTTTCAGTTCCTGTACATCTCCACTTGAGCGCTCAACTGTGTGCTCAGAGAGTGCTTGATAAACTTCATGAAGCTTTTGGAGTTGTCCTGTGAACTGATACAAACAGCTTGAGCGGTTGTTAGTTTGTCTGCATCCTTCTGAGTGTATTGAAGGTTTGTTTTCAGATCTTGTACATCTCAACTTGAGCGTGCAAATGTGCGTTCAGAGAGTGTTTGACAAGCTTTCTGAAGCCTTTGAGGTTGCTGTCTTACGAACTAGTAGCTTTAGCCAGCGTGAGCGGTTGTTAGTTTGTCTGCGTCCTTCTGAGTGTATTGAAGGTTTGTTTTCAGTTCAGGTACATCTTCACTCGTGTGCGCAAATATGAGTTCAGAGAGTTTGAAGTTTTTGTTTTGTTGGAGAAACCTCCTTGTACAATTCTTTCAGAGAGTTCAGTAATCGTGCATGGCAAGTGTCCTTGTGCTGTCAGTTACACTGTGAGCTGTGAACACACAGGAATTGGCAGAAGCCGGCCTTTGATCCGCTGACTGGTATTGGAAATATTGTTATGCTATGAGCGATTTTGCGTTCAGTCTTGTGGTCATATAGAAGTGCAGTGAACCAGCAGCAGAACTGACCAGAGAGATTGATCATTTGTCGTGGCTCAGGCCTGTGTTAACTGACCAACCAGAGCAGACTTAGGCCCCACCTCAAAACCCCCAGGATTCAAGGAGTGTTTTTACAGCAACTGTATAAACAAATATATACACAAAAATATAGCTTGAAATAAAATGTAATATAAGAATAGACTTCTTCTCACTGTCTATAACTAATCTCTCTATGAGTCCTGCTAATAGCCCAGAAAGGTCGTTATTTAACAACCTGAGAATGAGACTCAAAATCAGCTGTCTTTCTCCAGAATTACTCTGAGAGTATGTGTCTTTATCTATGATAATACGTCATGTTTTATCAGTTAATATTTTGTATTAAATATATAAATATGCAAAGTATCTATTAACTAAGTAATGTGGTGAGAATAGAAATACTCAAGAACAGCATGTACCTCAAAACTGAAGTTAAGTGCACTACTTAAATGAACGTACTTTTACACCAATGTAAATGTTCAAATTTAATTCTCATTAGATTAAATTTAAATTCCATTTAAACAAATAATGAAAAGTCATTTCAGGTTAAATAGAATGGTAGATAAAATGTAAAAGAAGTAGAAGTAGCATGTTAAATGTGTTGAGGAAAATGTAAACAGTAAGGCTGTTAACAACACCTAAACGCGTGTTATTGATCTCTTTATATGAAGTATTTAACATGTATCAGCCAAAACATTGAAACACTGACAGGTGAAGTCAGCATTGATCATCCTGTTACAATCAAATGTTCTGCTGGAAACTCTTGAGTCCTGGCGTTTATTTCGACGCCCCCTCATGGCAACAGCACTCCTTGATGGCAGTGCCCCCCCGCAGGACAATTCACCTGCAACACCGCAGAAACGGCTCAGGAATGGTCCGATGAACCTGACAAAGAACTCGAGGTGTTGAACTGGCCTTTGAATTCCTCAGATCCCAATCCAGTTGAGCATCTGTGGGATGTGCCAGAGCCAAGTTCCATCCATGTTGGGGCCCCCATGGATCGTCCTCGGCTCATGGTACATCCGACGGATGTTTAGTTGGATTGAGATCTGGGGAATTCAGAGGCCAGGTTGACACTTTGACCTCTTTGTCATGTTCCTCGGTTTGTTCCTGAGCACTTTTTGCAGTGATGCAGCTGCATTCTCCTGCTGGGGGCACTGCCATCAACGAGTGCTGCTGCCATGAGCGGCCGCACTTCTGCAGCGGTGTTTGGGTGAGTGGTGCTTCTCAAACAGGCGTCCACGTGAATGCCAGGACTCAAAGTTCTCAGCAGAACATGGCATTGGAACAAGATGATCAATGTTGTTCATTTCACCTGTCATTGGTTTGAATCTTGTGGCGGATTGTTGTATGTACACACGTGAAATATTTTATAGATGAGATCAGTAAATGATCAAAATTATTATGAATAACGAACTATTGACTAAATAATATTGTAAAATGTAAGCTGTTAAATAATGTGCAGTGAAAATATGAATTGTAAATCAGTCCAAGTTGTAAAAATAGAAATACTCTAGAAAAGTGCATGTACCTGAAAATTTGACTTAACAAGTACACAACGTAAATGAACGTACAGAGTAACTTTACACCAATAAATGTTCAAATTTATTCCCCATTAAATTAAAACTCCATTTAAACAAATAATGAAAAGTCATTTCAGGTTAAATACAACTGAGGTAGAGACTGAAACCTCCACACAAAGACTCAAAACCAACAGAGATAGACTCAGGTCTCTTTGTGGAGGACAAACAACACAACAACAAACACTCAAAAACTCTAAAACCATTTAAAAAAAACCTCCACAAACAATAAAAACCTCCACAAATACACAAAACCTCTTCAAATACACAAAACCTCCTCAAATACGCAAAACCTCCACAAACACACTAAACCTCTTCAAATACACAAAACCTCCACAAACACACAAAACCTCTTCAAATACACAAAACCTCCACAAACACACAAAACCTCTTCAAATACACAAAACCTCCACAAACACACAAAGCCTCTTCAAATACACAAAACCTTCACAAAAACACAAAACCTCCACAAATAAAAACAAAACTTCCACAAACACACAAAACCTCCACAAACTCACAAAACCTCTTCAAATACACAAAACCCTCACAAAAACACAAAACCTCCACAAATAAAAACAAAACCTTCACAAAAACACAAAACCTCCACAAATAAAAACAAAACCTTCACAAAAACACAAAACCTCCACAAATAAAAACAAAACCTTCACAAAAACACAAAACCTCCACAAACAAACAAAACTTCCACAAACACACAAAACCTCCACAAACGCACAAAACCTCTTCAAATACACAAAACCTCTTCAAAAACACAAAACCTCCACAAACACACAAAACCTCTTCAAATACACAAAACCTCTTCAAATACACAAAACTACTTCAAATACACAAAACCTCCACAAACACACAAAACCTCTTCAAATACACAAAACCTCCACAAACACACAAAACCTCTTCAAATACACAAAACCTCCTCAAAAACACAGAACCTTCACAAATACACAAAACCTCCTCAAAAACACAAAACCTCTTCAAATACACAAAACCTCTTCAAATGCACAAAACTTCTTCAAATACACAAAACTTCCACAAACACACAAAACCTCTTCAAATACACAAAACCTCTTCAAATACACAAAACCTCCACAAACACACAAAACCTCTTCAAAAACACAAAACCTCCACAAACACACAAAA
>CAEMYA010000448.1:44168-57641 GCA_903131615.1 Diplodus sargus
TTCTTTTAAACTGAGTACTTACGAATATAAAATAGAAAACAGGACCTAAAATAAATCTAAAAGACATTTTAGTCAGGATAGTTTACAGGCTCCTCCTCAGCTGCACCAGTCAGTCAGATGTTTTCCAGTGTGTGTGTGTGTGTGTGTGTGTGTGTGTGTGTGTGTGTGTGTGTGTGTGTGTGTGTGTGTGTGTGTGTGCGTGCAGGGTCCTCACACTGAGAGTTCTCGGGCCCTAATAATAAAAAAATTAAACCAAGGTCTGTCCAGAATGTAATATTTGAATCTGGTCCTTGAATGGAGCAGCAGGACTCAGTCACATACTCACTAATGTTACAGCAATCAGTGGAAGAGAAAAGTATTTTACGACAGCACCAGCGTCTTTACGACAGCACCACCTCTTGACGGCAGCCTGTTCCCACAACATCAGACAACATGGCAGAAGCGGCGCCGTGTCCCGCAGCTGAGGAGGTTCTGATGGAGAACCAGGAGAGTTCGGCCGCGGGGAGAGACAGCGGGACACCGGGAGCTGCTGCCCGGGACAAACCCGTGTGTCTCATCGTGCTGGGCATGGCGGGCTCCGGGAAAACCACCTTCGTTCAGGTGAGTTAGCGAGTGTGGCTAACGGTGGCTAATAGCATGAGTTAGCTTCTTCAGCCAGGTAACAAAGTGAGACAGTCGCAGTTTATAAGACTGCTTAAAAAAACCCGCTCAGCTCCGAGCTCGTATCAGAATCTAGTGACTGTGATGGAGGAAGAAGGTGATCTGCTCACCTGGTGGCTCGTGACGTGTCTCACTGTTAGCTGGCTACTGTTAGCTGTCACTAGCATTAGCCTCTGGAGTCCAGTGTGCATCACTGATCGTTCTGGTTCTGGTTCTGGTGATGTTTTCTTATTATCAACGAACTCTATGAGAAGACCAAACCAGCCATGACTGTATCTGTTAGTATTCTTCTGGATATGTTGGATTGTTGATGAATTTGAGTCTTCAAACATCTCGTAATTCTGTCTGAACCTGCAGAAGGTTAATATCCAAAGTGTCATCTCAGTGAGGCAGAGAAGAACCTGTTGTTGTTCCTGCTGTTCACCTTTAATTACATACAAACCAGTCTAACTGTCAGGTTGATCTCATGTTCAGTCGCTCTCTGGTTTGAAAAAAACTTTATTTAAATGAAATGTCAGTAACACTGAACATTAAACAGCTCCTGTCATCCTCTGTTACTCTTTCAAATACATCTGTTGACAACTGAGCATTTAGACATTCATGTACAACAGAACTGGGGTCCATCTTTGTCGAGAAGTCTTTATTTTCATTTATAGTTTGGCTGTCCTGTGTTGATTATATAGCCTCCAATTTACAGTATATGATATATATGTATTTGGTCTTTTTCTGTTATTTGTTCAACCTCCTCTTGTATATCTTTATTATATCGTCATTATGCCTGCAGTCCTGTTCAGTAGCAGATGATTGTGCCTCTGTTTTGGTCTCACAGTGTTTCTGTTTCTTCCAGAGGCTGACGGCTCATCTTCACTCTCAGAAAGCTCCTCCATATGTCATCAACCTGGACCCTGCCGTCCACGAAGTCCCCTTCCCCGCAAACATTGGTGAGTGGACCGGTCTATTTCCTGGAATCACTCAGATATTAAACTGAGGGTGAACGGTAGCGAACATACGGTATCAGCCTTCAGTCTGTCTGTCTTCTCTCCTCCAGACATCAGGGACACTGTCAACTACAAGGAGGTGATGAAGCAGTACGGCCTTGGACCAAACGGAGGCATCGTGACATCACTCAACCTGTTCGCTACACGCTTTGACCAGGTGACTCAGTCTGACTCCGCCTCCTCTGTCATCTGTTTAACCACGATTAAAGAATTAAACAAACCAAAGCTGTCAGGAAGGAATCAGACTGGACTGTTTACATTTTTAATGTTGAAGACAGTTTTATTTTAGAATCTTTTGATTTTGTGAGAAATCTCAATTTCCCAATGATTTCTTGCAGTGTTAGTAAATTCACCCGATCATCTGTCAAACATGAACACACACACACACACACACAACACAGATTGGTATCATTCAGTGTGACTTCACCTTCCTGAGGATCTCGTTATCTCTGGTGTCCATCCACTATAAACATCCATAATTATGTTAGAAATCAGAGAAGACTCTGCAGAACCTGCCTGACATTTGTTTTCCTCAGTATCACAGTAATCCAGTTACAGGTGTACAGTCTGTACACCAGGTAACTACAGCTGTGATTATTATTCAGTGGGAGTGGAAAATTAACCATTTACGTCATCAGGATTTTGTTCCCGAGGGAACGTGTTGTTATTTAAACCCATCCAGTCAGAAACAGGCTTTAGAAAGTATTAGCTGCCTTCTGTGTGACACTGTTTTGTTTTGATTGTCCAGATGTGACGTGTTCTGATGAATCCTGATGAAAACCGGACTGAATAATGAATGAACACTTGTGTGTTTGTGTCCTTCAGGTGATGCAGTTCATAGAGAAGAAGCAGCAGAATCATCGGTCAGTTTATATGATTTAAACCTCCTGTGTGGTTCTCCGCTCAGCTGGACTCCTCGTGGTCCTCTTCAAACTCTCTGTTTCACACTGAGCTTCTCTCTGACCTTTGACCTCTGCAGGTATGTGCTGATTGACACTCCGGGTCAGATTGAAGTCTTCACCTGGTCTGCGTCTGGAACCATCATCACGGAGGCTCTGGTTCGTCTGCACGCTGTTGTTTTCCTCCTCGCTCTGTGTTGACACACGACAGTCAGTTTATATCCGTCCTGTGTGTGTTTCAGGCGTCTTCCTTCCCCTGTGTCGTCATCTACGTGATGGACACGTCCCGCAGCGTCAACCCCGTCACATTCATGTCCAACATGCTGTACGCCTGCAGGTACATTACCGTCAGTTCACCTTTACAGACACTTGAGTGTTATTTTTATCTTGTTGTCGATTAATTATATTAGTAATAATAACATCCTGCACAGCAAGTTGATAGCTGAGCTCCATGAACATGCTGAAAACAAAGACCACAGTCCCAGGACGCAGTGACTGTGGTTCTCCAGCAGGGGGAGCTGAGAGAACAGATAGTGAAACTGATGCTGCGCTCTGAGTCATTATATTAAAATGATTCCTAGAATGCAGTTCTACATTTGGAGTATTACTCTACAAATTGAATAATTTAACATTTAGAACATTTTTGTATGTCTTGAATGAATATTAAGTATCCCATAAAAAAGTTTCAAGGACATTTTAAGATGTACAATCATTATTTAACTACATGAATGTTACACAGAATCAACATTGACTTCAACAAAGTGAAAACTATTCTGCAGATTAATGTTTGAAAATCAGAGATTCTTTGTTTAGGAAAGAAATCATTAATTTTATTTTGGATGTTCAGGACATATTTAGATTTCTCAGACTCACAGAGTAGAAGAAGCTGCACTGTCAGTCACGTGACAGCGATCGTGTCTCTCATGATTCTTCAGACATGATTTCAGTCTCCGTTGATGTTTCTCTCCCTCAGTATTCTCTACAAGACCAAGCTGCCCTTCATCGTCGTCATGAACAAGGTGAGCTGCCTCCTCTCTGCTGTTCAATGATTCATGTTTCATCTTGTGTTGCTGCTGACTGAATTCTCTCCTGTTGTTTGTGCAGACTGACATCATCGACCACAGCTTCGCCGTGGAGTGGATGCAGGACTTTGAGGTCTTCCAAGACGCTCTGAACCAGGAAACCTCATATGTGAGCAACCTGACGCGCTCCATGAGTCTGGTTCTGGACGAGTTCTACACCAACCTGAGGGTAAGAGGTCTTCACGTGTGCGCAACATGATATGGCAGGCAGAATAAATGCTCTCGCTGTTATGTTTTCATATTAGATTTATTAGAAAGGATGGTGTAAACAACCATCTCCTCTGGCCTCCGCCCGCAGGAGATCTGTTTTCATCCAGCTAATCTCATTTCTTTGGGTGTAACTCAGATTTCTCAGTGCTGCAGAGCTGGTCAGCCAGGTCAGAACCAGTACTAAATGTGAAACCCTCCTGACAGTGTTTCTCTGTCTGCAGGTGGTGGGCGTGTCCGCAGTGACAGGAAGTGGGCTGGATGAGCTGTTTGTTCAGGTGGAGGACGCGGCTGACGAGTATGAGAGGTGAGTTCATCGGCCTGTTTCAGTCTGCAGGTGCACTAACACAGCGACTCACCTGCAGTGTTCACACCTGAAGTCTCCAGCTCACTCTGAGACTTGATGTCAGATCGTATTACGACGAGGCAGTTAATTAAAAACTGTTTAACCGTCTTATTTAATGTCAGTGTCAGTATGTTTGCTTCAGGCTGCCACCAACTCCTGTGATGCACCTGAGAGTTCAACAATGAACAGAAGAATAAGATCATCAGCAGAGTTTACTGTGTCATTGTTCCTCCTACACTGCAGCTACATGGTGTGATAATGTGTCCAGTCCAACTCACAGAGACAGAATGACTCATGTTGGGTAAATGTATCTGAAGGCGGCTGCAGAGAGCAGAATCTGGATCTGTGTCTTAACGAGTATCATTAACGAGAGTGCTGTGGTGAGAGGGAGGATCGAAAGTTAAGACTGTATGAATGATTTTACTTTAAGATGGTTTGATATTTGTCTGCATCACAGCTCACATCTGGATTATCTCAGGTGAGGCAGTGATGTGTGTGAAGTCTCTGTCTGTCTTCTGTCCTCGGGTCGGAGCTCGCGGTGTTCACTGGAGTTCACAAAGCTTGTCTGATATTTTCTCCTTGTTGTGTGAGTTTGTGTGATGCACTGAACTCTTCCTCCTCCTCCCTCAGGGAGTATCGACCCGAATATGAAAGACTCCGTAAACAGCTGGTGAGTGTGTTTGTGTGTGTTGTGTCTGTGTGTGTGTCCTCATATGTCTCTGTGTTGTAACCGACTTCCTGTCCTTCAGGCGGACGCTCAGAGCAAGAAGCAGCAGCAGCAGCTGGAGCGACTCAGGAAGGACCTGGGAGCCGTCGACATGACGAACACACCGAAGACAGGTAGAGCTGACTGACACACAAGATAAAGTGTATTTATTTTACAGCTCTGTGATGTCCGGTTACCTCCCAGTGCCAGAATACATTCAGTGTTTATTGCTAAAAAAGAAAAATTTGATGGTGCTGGAGCTAAAAGTCGACTGAAGGCTGATGTTAAGCTGTATTATATTGTTGTATTTAGCTGATTGACTTCCTGTCCACAGAGGGAGCTGACATCGCCGGGCCCAGTGACCTCATCATGACCCGTGGTAACCCTGACGAGGAGGAGGAGGACGAGGACAGCGACACGGACGACATCGATCACAGCGGTGAGAAAAGGCTGTAAAAAAATAAGAACAACAGACAAAAGTTCAAAACAAAATCATGGAAGTAATAAAACTGAAATCTTTGTTTCCTTTTTGTTTTCAGCGACGGAGGAGAGCAAAGAGGCCGACGCCTTTGGAAACTTTCTGACTGAGAGGAGGGAGGTGGTTCAGGTCCGAAACAAAAAGTGTGCCGTGCCTGACGGACCCTGACCCCTGACCCCTGACCCCTGACCTCTGCCGTCTGACCTCTGACTCTGTCAAGAAGAAAAGTAACGACAGAGACTGAATGAAGTTGAGGGAACTCAGGAACCTCCCGGTGGTTTCTCCCTGTGATACAGACTATCACCTGGAACAGAGACGAGTGAAGATTCCTCCATCGGTGAAGTTCAGATATGAGATCTGAACCTCCTGTGTGACCCTGTGACCTCTGACCCTGTGACCCTGGTCCTGCAGTTCAGCTGCTCCTCAGCGTCGCTCCTTCCCGAAAGAGACAAAGTTATATTTTTATATCAGAAAAGACTTTATTCTGCTTTTCTCGTGTTCTTCATTCTGTTGACTTTTGTTTGTGACGCACTGACAGGATCCACCATCTGCTAAATAAAGGTGAGCTTTTCCTCACAGCTGGTTTTAGTTCAGACTGTTTGTGATGTTTCCACCAATCGCACTCTTCAGTATGAGACTCAGCAGCCGGCTGCAGCGCACAGTTAGCCTCATGCTAACGTCAGTGTTGACGATTACTTTTATCATCACTGAAGTGAAACGGTCACAACTCGAACGTGTTTCCCAGTTTACATGTGAAAGCCAGTTAAATTTAATTTGTGTTCTCGAGTTCACAAGTTGTTTCTGTCATTATGGAGGAATTACAAAAATGTTGTAATCCCAAAATAATGAATTAAATGAATCTATTATCACACGAACACAAAACGTTTCTTTGTGTTTATTAGGTCAGCTGCGTCGTGTCCCAGCATGCACCTCTGGCTCGCCAGAGTACACTGCCCCCCGAATGATGCCAGACATTCATAAAAGGTTCATGTGGTTTGAAAATCCCAAAACCAGCTCACATGGATGTTGTAATATCATCTTCTCGTGATAAATTATAGAAGTCGACTGATTTTTTCAGTGCAGATGACGATTCTTCGTTATAAAGGAGAACGATATCCAGAAATGATTTATATTCAGGGAAAATAAGAATATTAATGTCAACGTGAGAGTAAGCAGTGATGGAAAGTAACCAACACAATTTACTGAAGTACGGTTTCTGTTTCCACTCGGAGCTGAAGTGGAGCATTTTTACATCTATTTATTTAATTGGCAATCAAAGACTAAAAACACAGACACCAGTGATCTGTAATAATCTCTCTGATCAACACTGAGCCCGTCAGTCAGCTGACGGTTGGAGGAGATTCTGGAGGATGTTGAACTGCTTTGTTTTGTACTGACAGCTGTTTTTGTTATTTTGTCCACTTCCATTACCGATGGTAGACAAAGACCGACTCGGCTGAATGGAAGAAAAGAAACTCCCACACTGTTCACTTGTGAGCAGCTCCCCGCTGTGATGAGCGGAGCATCCGCAGTAGTTTTCTGTGATGGAGGCCGTCAGCGTCTCGGCTCCTGACTGAAGCGGAGCTCGTGTTTGAGTCGCTCTCTGTTCGTCTCCATTCATGTCTGAGCTCTGAATGGACTCAGATCCTCCGCCTGCCGACCATCTGCCAACACGCTCTGCTCGCTCGCCTACAGGCGGACGAGCGTGGTCGCTGTAAAGAGCAGCTGACTCACTCACATTTACTCGAGTCCTGGATGAAAAGGATGAAACTGAGCTACTTTTACCTCGTGTACATTTTTTCTTTCAATGTCACCGTAAACTTTTACACCACGAAATTATTCTGCCGGCTTGATTTACTTTGAAAGTGAATTGTGATGTTAGCAAACATCCTGTCTGGGCTTCAGGCTCATTGTCTCCACATTTCTCACTACTTTCTCCAAAACATTGATGGAGAAGAGAAACGTTAGTGTTGGTGTTGCACCTCAATAACTTCACCTGTGAAACCTGCTTTCACATCGATGAGCGACTCAGAGTCACCTGATGACATCACAGGGAGGAGAACAGCCGTCAGCCTGCAGGAACACTTTACTGCACCGGATCAGACTGGACGTGTTTTACTGAAGTATCCAGAAACTCTGCTGGAAAAACTCTCTGAACTTGTGTTCTTGTTTTCAGTCTTATTTCTTAACATGCAAATATATTTTAGACAAAAATGTTCAACAGTTACAGATTAAAATGAAATGATTAATGAGGTGATGCATTCCATTATTATATAATAATAATGATAATAACATATTATATATAAGGATTAGTGGATTTTAAAGGAACCAAAGAACCCAGTGTCGTGGTCCACAGAACAGTTCTAGAGCGTCACAGTGAAACAGCTGTACAGCGACACTTCGCCTGACTTTAAGTACAGGTAATAAAAGTTCAGTCTGCACTCACTGTTTTATTCAAAACATCAAACATTACAAAACATTTCTTTTTTAAACATGCCGGTCGGTGAAGTGTGCCGACTTCTGGAGGACAAATGTTGGTTTGTTTCCAGGTTCAGTTCGTCCGTCTGCCTCTCAGGTGAAGTTCTGGAAGCGTCCGCCTGCAGCAGCAGTGACTCACCTCCACTGACATTCAGCCCACACTGTTGTCTGTTCTCTCCTCCTCCTCGTCCTCCCCCCTCTCTTCTCTCCCTCCCCTCCCCTCTCTTCTCTCTTCTTCTCTCCCTCCCCTCCTCTCCCCTCCTCTCCTCCCTCCTCCTCCTCAGTGGGCTGCAGACACGACCAGAAACAGAAACGCTGGCAGTCACGACGCCTCGCCGACACAAATAAAACACACGACTGCTGGCTGAGAGTCAGGCTGCTCATTCATACTGAGGCTGAGACACACACACACACACACACACACACAAACACACACACACAAAGAGTTAAACTGGTCTCAACTGGTTTACACTGGCGGCTACATTCATATCTCCCAGTTCAGATTTGTCTCTGCAGCTTGTCGCCTGTGAAACCTTATTAATGATTCCCTCCACACAGCGACACCTGCAGCCGTCAGGGTCAAGTCACCTCAGTGAAGAGATTCATCTTCATCACTGACCTCAGATCTGTGAGCAGAGTGTCTTTTTCATACATTAGAACTGTGTAAACTGGAAGTGTTGAGATGATTTAACCTGCTGCCCTGAAGTGCTGCTGTGTGACGAGTTAGAGCGAGACTCAAAAATCTGCTTTTATTATAAATGGGACCATTAAATACAAGAGAGCATGAGATCAGTGTGGGTCTCTGTTACCATGTGGACCCGTCCTGAATGTCAGAATCTCTCTGGACTGATTGGAGCAGATTCAGATCACCTGTGTGCAGGTGCAGTCTGACTCCTGACTGCTGAGTGACAGCAGCTTGGGTCATTCCCCTCTCAGCCAATCAGGGAGTGACGACGCCCTCGTGTGAAGGCTGAAGAGAGGTGAGACTGACACACCCGGGTCACGCTGGTTCTGTCTGACCCACTGCAGAGTTCTTCCCAACAGACTGTCAGTCGGTACCTGAGCTCCTCTACGATCCTTCAGGGTTCTCACATGTCGTTCATTGGGTTTTTGGAGGCAGTAAAGAAGAAATACATTTCTAGTATTCAAGTATTTTGGATCTTTGAGATTCCTGCACACGGTTCTATTTACCTCCTAACTGATGAATGTGTTTGATACAAAGTTTGAAATTCTCAAGACACAACTCTTAAATTCAGCCCACAGCTGAATGATGATCCACACCAGGTGTGTTCAGAATCACCTGCACCAGCTCAGCAAATCACATCCAGATCTCCACGAGCTCCATGAGCCGACAGTCGTATAATATCTGTAGTACACAGGACGTGTTTCACTGGTGGCGGTCCAGTCCACAGAACGGAACAAAGAGATTCTACAACTCAGAAAACATCCAGCAGACCGGATGATTCTGGTTTCCTCTGTCAGTCTTCCAGTTTTCTGAGGGAATCATCTGGTCCAGTCCAGTCGGGTCCGGTACGGTCCGGTCCATTATATACATTCATCAAGTCCCCCATGAATAGATCTATATTTTGTTTATGTTTCATGTGCTGAGGTGGTTCTCAGACATGTTCCTGCACCAGCACCACCACAGACGTGAAGGTAACTGTAAAGACACTGACTCCGTGATGTGGGTCGGTGTCGTCGGACCGGTGCATCACTGGTTTATCTGCCTGTGTGGGAATCAAACCAGCGACCCGGTCTCAGGTTGGGCAGAAGGAAAAATATAGGGAAGCTTTCTGCGCAATTTTAAAGGAGACCTTCTTTACTTTTTCATATTTTCCCTCCTCAGTGTGTGGAGACGTGTAGATGTGGGTCGAGGCCGCTCTAACATGTGGTGACGTTTTATCTTGTGGTTCAAACACGTTCTGTCACGAACTGCAAGAAATACATCAACACAGCCCACCGCAGACATGATCAGCAGCACCGGCTCAGGCGTGTGTGAGCTGGCCAATCAGAGCAGACTAGGGAGGGGTGTCTTAAAGAGACAGGAGCTGAAACAGAGTGTTTTTATATTTTTTTATTTAATCAGGAAAGTCCCATTGAGATTAAAAACCTCTTTTTCAAGGGAGTCCTGACCACAAGGCAGCAACAATATACATATAACAAACAGACAGCAAGTAGATTTGTAAAAAAAACAATTAGCAATTAAAATGATAGAAAACAGTTACAGGTAAAGAAGGTCGTCTCAGCGTGAGCCTGAACTCAGCTTGAGTTTAAAAGTATTCAAAGAAATCTGTTCAGTTATTTTCCCGTCTGTTTGCAGCATGTTTCATGTAGAAAGAGCAGAATAGACGAAAGCCCTTTCACCCAGTTCTGTGTGGCAAATGGAACAGACAGCAACAACTGATCGTTTCAACGCAAACTGAAGGAATCAACAGTTCTCCATGTGATGAGGTTACAGACGGAGCAGGGCAGGAGTCCAGGCGTGGCCTCCTGGTGGCCATCCCACTGGAGAACACAGTTCACAGTGACGGGTCAGTTAGCAATCGACCTCAGAGAAGCATCATAAACAGCATCAATCTTACTGAGACAATACGTACGACAATATAACATCTGATGTGTTCACTGAGTCTCACAGCATGTTGACCTGCTGCAGTCTGCAGCAGCAGCTCAGAGCAGCTGAGCGTCACCGAGAGAACGTGATCAATGACAAACTGATAATTAATACAATTCAACACGGCAACGATCTGCCATAAACATGTGCAGTGAACGGCAGCGCAGCCCGGGAGTCTAAACTCAGGATGATGAAGATGATGGTGATGATGGTGATGATGATGAGGGGTGAGGAAGCAGAGAAATCACCACAAATCATCCTCTGTGTTGATCAAATTGCAGAAAGTTTTATCATTCTAACAAAAACATTTCTTCAGTGATGACATCATCACCATCACCATCATCATCATCATCATCATCATCATCATCATCATCACCATCATCATCATCACCTTCATCATCATCATCACCATCATCACCATCACACCTCAGATGTTCTGTGTATCTCACCTCAGCCTCCTTCTTTCTTTCTCATTTCGGTTGCCATGACATCACTCTGTGTGAGCTCAGTGCAGTGACCTCATTGTCAGTGACATCATCTCCCAGCCTCAGAGATGATGTCATTGCTTCCAGTTAGTGTGCGGCTGTTTGTCCTCGAAAGCTGCCTGCAGAGCCAGAGCCCCGCCCCCGACTCCACATCAGACCTCTGCTCTGTTCTACTGGGTTCTACTGAGGTCCATCTATGTGTTCTGTCTCTATGATCGGCCCGGTTCTGTCCACAGTAAACAGCTCCACCTGTTCTGCAGAAAAAAAGCTGCTGCAGCTCTTCAAAAAACATTATTCTGCAGATGTGTTGTTGTTTCTGCTGAATCCTGATTTGACTTTCAAGACACACACACACACACACACACACACACCCACACACACACCCTGACAGTGGAGCTCTCAGCTGATAGGCTGCAGATGACATCATCAGTTGGGATGTGGAGGTTTCTCTCCGTCCTTGTTGCTGCAGCCTCTCACTCACCTTGCCACCTACACACACACACACACACACTCACTCACACACACACACACACACACACACACACACACCTAAAGCACTGCAGTGTAGCCTAAAACACACACACTCAGCTCAGCATCCCTGTGAAGCCGTGTCCTCACAAAGATAGAATCACAAGAACACACACACACACACACACACACACACTGCAGCTGCATTACATCATCTGGTTGAGTGTGAGGAGGAGAGCGAGGAGAACGAGGAGGAGGAACAGTGTGTGAGAACACCGTGTTCTGCCGTGGTGCATGATGGGAGCTGTAGTCTCGTCCTTCAGATTGAAGCTCCAATAAAAACATGTGATTCACAGATTTCACTCAAATGTGAAACAAACTATGTTTAATCTAAAAGCTTTAATAATCTGACACAGAGATGATCTGAGCCGTTTGCATTTTACTCTCTGCGTTGTTTTAGGTTTTAATATGTTTATTCTATTCATTTCTCTGCACTCAGTTCCCAGAATTCTTGTGGGCGTGGCCTCAAATCACAACAAACTGAGCTGCTCAGGTGAATGTGACAGTTCTTCACCTACAGCAACATGATGCGTTTAATACACTTAATATCAGATACTTCAAGATCTGACCTGCACAAACAGTTTCTACAGTCAGAGGAGGACCATCGACACCGCTGCTGATCCAGTCCAGTGAAGAGCTCCAGAACAAAGTCTCCAATAATCAAACAGTTTATAATGAAAAAACACATTTCAACTTTAATGAAGGTTCCTGAGAGCGCTGAGCCTCGATGGAGCCGCGAGCGCTGACTGAATGAAAAGTGACAGACAGTCGAGTTTGGCCGACAGCGAGAGCAACAGATGGAGGCGTGTGTGTGTGTTTGTGTGTGTGTGTGTGTGTGTGTGTGTCTGTGTGTGTGTGTGTGTGTGTGTGTGTCTGTGTGTGTGTGTGTGTGTGTGTGTGTGTGTGTGTGTGTGAGATGAGTCAGGATGAGTAACAGTTCGTTTCAGCTGTTAATTTTAGCGCTAACATTTCCTCAGAAGCACATCGACCCCACAAACCAGATCAGACCAGAACCAGTTTGATCCTCGTGTGTCAGAACTTTCTCTGTGATTTTGTTTTCAGAATTTCTTTATGAGACTTTAAAATGTTGTTTTATTTAAATGTGTGTTTTCATGTTTCTGTGTTCCTCTACACGCTTCAAACAACCTGATCTCCAGGATAAATGTTGACAGAACCATGAGTAGGTCCAAACTGAGCGGTTCTTCATGGAGCTGGTTTACATCAGTGTATGTTGAGATCTGGTCTCAGCTCTGTGTTTATCCTCAGGTCAGGTTCAGAAAACATCAGGGTTTAAAAACATCGAGCATTGTGACACAAACTGCAGTCTTCACTTTATTTACTGAACAATGCAGCTAAAATATAAAACAGATGGTTATTGCATCAGTTACCGCAGCAGAGTTTGCTGCTGAAGCTGCTGAAGCTGCTGAAAGTGAATCTTTAATATAAACATCAGAATATTTTCAGCCCCGTTCATTAAAATCATCTCAGTGTCTCATTACTGCAGCAGGTGAAATATTATTATCATAAACTCAACACAACGTGTTTATAAACACATTTCATCAGACATATTTAGTTTTTAATGGAAGGATTGGTTCTATAAAGTTCTGTGGCTCAGGTCCGTTTGGTCCTCGGGTGCCACTGCTGCTCGCTGCTGGTACCGGTCCATGTTACACAGTGGACATGTGATCAAATACAGATTGTTCTTCTTCATCACATGTTGTCTTCTACATCATGTGACATGCAGGTAAAACAAGTCGTTGGTTCATAATTATGACAAACTTTCATTTTCAGACAATAAAAGAACAAAATGTGAACAGAACAACCGCAGATCTGATCCAGATCCTCATCAGTGACATGTGATCGATCAGTTTTACAGTAACTGATCAGGTTCCATTAATGTGGTTCTGATTCTGATGAGGACTGTCACTGATCAGGAGGATTCCTCTGATATAAGAACCTCCACTGCTCTGAACCCCCTCCCCCTCCCCCTCCTCC
>CAEMYA010000448.1:57661-74237 GCA_903131615.1 Diplodus sargus
CTCCTCCTCCCCCTCCCCCTCCCCCTCCCTCTGCGCTGCTGGACCAATCACAGCCCAGTATCACTGCCGGCCAATCAGATCACTCGTGGGTGATGTCATGCAGCAGGCTGCTGTTTGGTGCTGATGCTGCTGAGCTGCAGATCTTCAGTCTGAACAGAGACCGAGCATCACTGCAGGGTGAGTACACACACTCTCTCTCTCTCACACACACACACACTCACACACACACACTTATCTGTTTGTGAGTGTGTTGTGTTGTTGTGTAGCTTCCTGCGTGTCTGCAGCTTCTTTTAAACAGGCAGAACTGTGAGAAGGTGAAGCAGCGTTTTCTCTCGTCTGGTTCTGTTTCTCCTCTTCGTTCTTTCGTCCGTCTGCAGTTTCTGTTCTTCATCTTCATCTTTATCTTCATCTTTTCTGTCTTTGTGTCTCAGATCTTTTCTTTTCTTCTGCTCTTTGTCTTTGCGATCAGTTTGGTGTTTGAGCTGCGTGCTCGACTCTCTGCAGAAGGTGGTGCGCTCACTGGAAACAATGACATCATCGCTTAGACCCTGCACACACACACACACACACACACACACACACACACACACACGCAGGCTAGTGTTCACTGTGTTTGCAGCAGCTCTTTAAGGATAATGAGTGAAGAATAGACGTGATTGTTGGTTTTCAGTCTTTTTGTTTGTTTCCTCTGAAGTGAAATTAATCTGTTTTTATCTGTCTGAGTCTCTTTGTGTTGTTCAGACTGAAGAATCAGCTCAGTTTGGGTTTAGTCTTTCTTTTGCACGTTGCAGAGATTCAAGTATTGATGTAAAACATGCAAAATAGAGGGATAAATGATAGTCAGTGGTATCAGACTGCAGCTCAGGGCACTTTGCTTCGCTGTGTTTCTGCTCTGAATGTTGCTGCTGACTCAGTTTGACTGACTGGACCTCTGAGCTGAACCTCCTGCAGCCGCTCGTGTCTCTGTGTTTACTGCTGATTCAGTGTTCGCTCATCAGATCAAGTGTTGAATCTCCTGAAGTCACAGCTGCTGAATCAAAAACAGATCAGACTCATATTTATAGGAATGACTCAGATCACAGACTGACCTTTGAATAAGAATGTTGTTCAGTCTTGGACTGTCTCAAACACTTTTAATCGTTCAACAGAAAAATCAAGTCTGTGAGCTTCAGATTCAGAGCTGCAGGCCACATCTGCACAATCACAGATGTTCATGTTTGTTCAACAAATGTGAAAACACGTTTCAAACAAATCTGTGGACCGGCAACTGCAGACTGTTAAGATCAGTTCAGGGACAGTTCATCTGTGTCGTCTCTTCCTTTATGTCCTCAAGTGTTTTTGTGTTTCTTAAATCATCCAAACGGAGGCTGACTGTTTTAATCTAGGGCGTTTGTTCCCTGAGTTCAGCCTGACAGGCTGCACAGCCGCTCCTGCAGGAGAGGCTGAGTGTGTCGAGCCTGACAGGCTTCACTCGGGGCACAAACACCCTGAAGGAGTGTTTCAGTTCAGTGTTTGTTGCAGTTATTCTACTGAACTGACTGGCCTGTGTTTTCATGACGTGTCGTCTGTGTCCTCAGGAACAGACTCTACCTCACCACAGTGTCTTTGACAGAGGACAGCAGCAGCAGGATGACTCTGGCAGGTAAAGCTCGCTCAGTTACACCTCTGACAGTTATGAGCTGATGTAAATGGATGTTCGTTTGACTGAATCTGCACATATTTATGGCTCAACTGCAGTTTTTCTTTTTCTCTGCCTCTGAATGTTCCAGCATACAGAGAGAAGATGCGAGAGCTCCCCCTGGTGTCTCTCTTCTGCTCCTGCATCCTCCCACAACCCCGAGACGCCACAGCTGACAAGAAGGAAGGTCAGCAGCTCTTTGAGTCTTTGTAGATGAAGCTTCCTTTAGATTCATTATAGAACAATTATCAGTGGAACACAGTCGTCATTAACTGAATGACTCCAGTCATTGCAGGATTCTCCTGAAGGATTTGTTTTAAAATGTAAAAAACAACCAACAGATTGTTCTATAATCAGCCTGCCTGTGTTTGGGCTGCAGACAGTGAACGACTCTTAGCTGGTGGTGAGTTGATCGTCTCGTGCTCTTCTTGCAGCAGCAGGCGTGGTGGACTTGAACCTGTGCAACATCCGGGACATGGAGGTGATCGAGCTGAGCAAGCGGACGAGCGGCCAGGCCTTCGAGGTCATCCTGAAGCCGCCCACCTTCGATGGGGGCCCTGAGCTGAGGGCGACCACGCCGCCTCGCCAGAAACCCTCGCTGGAGGAGATCCAGAAGAAACTGGACGCTGCTCAAGAGAGGAGGAAGGTGTGTGGAGCGCTGGAGGGTTTCACTAAAGTCAGGACAACAGCAGTCCACTGATTATTTGTGTTTGATAGACGAGTCTGAGCCTGCAGCTCTGTGGGGTTATACGTAACGATGCTGTGAGCTAAACAACAACATCAGCGATTATTTCATACCAAGACGAAGGAAACATGAATGTCTGTGCAGAGACAGTCCATTCAGTGGTTGTTGACATATTTCAGTGTGGATGAAAAAGTAGTGGACCAAACGTTGACCCCTGAGGAACACCACAGTCAGTCCAACAAGTGTTCATACTGGACAGACATGTAGTCACACAGCTGAGCAACAAGTGAAATGAAATCTGTTCAGTAAATTCTGAATGTTAAGAAACTGTTAGCTGACTGTAAACCTCCGTCTGTCTCCCTCCAGTGTCAGGAGGCGGAGCTGCTGAAGCACCTGGCCGAGAGGCGGGAGCACGAGCGTGAAGTCGCTCAGAAAGCTCTGACCAAAGAGCGCCAGGAGCACCGAGCCGACGCCGTCAAGGAGCAGCGGCAGATGCACCTGAACGCCTCACAGGAGCGGCAGCAGGAGGTGAGGACGCAGGCGTTACACTCAGTCTGCACGCTGACTCAGAGACGATTCAGATTCTGCGTCACAGAGACGAATCTCTAACGTGAGTTTGTGATGTTTGTGTCTTCCAGGACAAGCACAGTGTGGAGGTGAGGACGAGCTGCAGGAGCAGGAGGGATTCTGGGTAGACTGACACAAATATGAAGACAGCGATGTGATGAATATAAACTCACAGATCTCACTTGGCTTTTTTCAAACACTGTTAGATATGAATTAGCTAAGTTTAGGTATAAATATCGGTTAAACTTGTTATTTCACAATTTACTTTGAAATAAACAATATGAAGTTCACTACATGGCCTAAAGTATGTGGACATGGAGGCTGCAGCCTGATTTCACCACCAGCTTCATTAAAGGTGCAATATGTAAGAAACAAGAAGCGAGAGTAACTGCTAACTGTAGCTAACTGTAGCTAACTGTTGCTAACTGTAGCTAAATGTTGCTAACTGTAGCTGCCGTTAGCTGTGACTCTGCAACACAATACACAGACATCATGAGACGTTATTTGTCCACATTGTGTTTATGTTTGAAATGTTTTAAACTAAAATTCCTACATATTGCACCTTTAATGCTCCAGTACTCAGGTTCAGTCTTTCCACCAGATGTTGGAACTTGTGCTCCACATACTTTTGTCTGTATTTTCCAAATGGTCTCTTTCTTTATTGAGGGTAAACATCAACACCAACAAAAAGACTTCAGATCTGATAACTCTGTAAAAAAAAACCTAATTTAGCCAAGCCGGAGTCAGAAAATAGGTCCTGTGTACTGTAGTTAGCATGTGCTAGCAATGTGCTAACCTCCTGTCCTGTCCTCTGCTGCCAGGTGTCTTGATGGCCTGATCACAACACAAGCTGAACATTAATTGGAAGCCATTTTGGAGGGCTGATGAGCTGAGGATTGATGTGCCGGCAACCCGGCGCTGCTCCGACTTGGAGACTGACAGGAAGAGACTCTGAAAAGAGTGAGAGAAGAAGAAAAAGAGGAGGAGGAGGAGGAGGAGGAGGACCGAGGGCGAGTCTCGACCTCCTCTCTACAACCAGGACTCTTCTTGATGCGATCGACTCTGAGAAAAACTTGGACGCTGCAGATTCAGTCATCGTTAGACGGTTCACAGGGGTTTACTGTGCTGTGTTGCCATGCCAACAGTGCCAATGTGTTCATGTGTGTGAGTGTGTTCGCATCGAGGATTCAACGCTTCACAACGTCCCATCAAAGGTGCACCCGACCCAACCAAACCAGAACCCGGACCCAAAAGAAACGTCTCCACGTCTTCCTCTGAATCTTCTGAGAGAAAACCTGCGGCTGGACTCCCTCCACCTGTCAGGAGGTCCACATGGAGCAGAGACACAGCGGGTCAGAGAGAAACAGCTCCACCTGCTGGACAGTGTGCATCTTTACACCGACCATAGAACCACAACAGGAAGGTTTCATCAGTTACATGAGGCTCTTTAAAGACATCCAGTGGCAGCGAAATCAGTCCGAGCAGGTTTAAGTCAAGAATGACTCGTAATACAGATCAGTCAAGACCAGAACCAGGACAGACAGAGAAGTCAGCTGGACTTGGACAAGACCAGGTACAGTTACAGGCGAGGTTACAGTTACAGTCCCAGCAAACGGAGACAAGTCAGAGTAAAAACACTCGCTGAGAAGAGCCGAAGCAAAACTGACAGTCAGAGTTCATGAGTTACAGGAACGAGACGAGAAGACGAGTGTGAGTCCAAACACAGACGAGACATTCAGGTTCAAACACTCTCAAAACTTTCCTCCTTTTACAGCCCCACATTTTCATTTTCATTAGCTATATTTGGATTCTTCTCATATTCCTGAACGACAATATAGTCAAATTAGCATGTTAGCATTTATGCAGCCGTTTGAAGCTAATGTAAGCCGAGGCACCAACAGTCCTGCTGGATGAGACTTCTGCTTTGTTACACCAACAGCAAACCAGTCGGTAGCTGCTGTGGCTAACGTTAGCGCCCGTCATCACACACACACATCCTGCTGACACGGACGGACGAGCTTCACTGACGAATGATGTGTGTGTGTTGTTTACAGCTACAGTGGTGTGTTTGTGTGCGTCAGTCTGTTTCCCTGGCAACGTCATTGTGTAGGAGTCAGGGTGAGATGATGATGATGATGATGATGATGTACAGAAATCACATTATATTTTAAATCAATAAACGATGACACTTTAGTTCTTCGCTCAGTGTTTTTATTGAGTCGACACTCTGAACTATAAATACAGGAACACAACATCTCTAATAAATACCTGCTGAAGATCAAAACACTTAAATAAAAATGCCTTTTAAATAAAACATAAATAGAACATTACATATGAAACACATCCATTAATAATGAAGCTCCAGTGTGTAGTTGTGTTTGGAGGAAAATGAAAAGTGTAAATAAAAGAATTAAAATTGTAAATGAAACAAACTGTTGATTTGACGCCCAGCGGAGCAGCATGAAGAACAAACACACTTCACATTCATTAAATCAGCCGGACGACTAATTCTAAAATACCACGCGTCCTTTTTGTGAGACGTAAAATTTAAAAAGGTTCAATGTTTGTTTTTTTATAGTTATTTCAAACTGTATCATGAACAATATATATTATAATCAATTCAATTCATGCAGCACAACAGAGACAAGTTACCAAGTCTCTCTGAACAGACGCAAAACCAAAATTACAACTTTTGTTATTTTTGGGTGGTACCGGTCCAGACTGCCTGATCTTCTCAGTCTGACCCGGTAGCCGGTCTGGTCCCTGCTGGTCTTCAGTCTTGGTGCTGGACGATGGGTCGGACGCAGGTGCAGCCCACAGCGATGAGGCGGGACTCCAGCCGGAAGTGGTAGCTTTGCTCCGCCCCTGGCCCCGCCCCTGCCGACCGGACCCGGCGCAGCACCATCACCTGGCGCATGATGGGTCTGGACTTCAGGCTCAGATCCTCCTGGCCCTCCGAGTCCAGACAGCCGTCAAGCAAGCAACGAGCCTCAGACAACGTCGGGGGAAACAGAGACTCATCGTGGGTGATGCTGAGGACGGAGAGAGAGAAGGGACAAAAAACTGTAAACGTCACAGTTCACGGTTAAAGGAGCATTCTGCTGTTTTCTGCTCATTACAAGAGATGTACTGGTTTCTGTGTGTGTGTGTGTGTGTGTGTGTGTTTTCAGGGTGTGTGTTCTTACTTGTACGTCCACGGGGAGATGGAGACGTTCTCCAGCGGCCTGATGGGTCTGCTGGGAACCAAGAAGTTGGTGTCAAGCTGCAGGGGGACGGTTTCTACCGCTGCACCATCAGAGGACTTCTTGTGTGTCTTCGCTGAGTGTCTGGAATGGCCTCCGCCCTTTGGCATGGCTGCCGCCTCCGTCATCATCATCATCATCATCATCATCATCATCATCGCCACCATACAGACGGCCTGAGGAAGAGGAGAAAAAACCTTCAGACACATTCTTCTTCTTCTTCTTCTTCTTCTTCTTCTTTTACTTAAAACAATATCTGTGTTTCTAGATTATATTGTCACAAATAATAATGTTTCAAAATAAAATTTACCCTCAGAAGGAAACATACATTTCACATTTATTACATATGAATTAGAGCAACAATTTCACATCATGTGAAATTATAAATTTTACATTTCACATTTGCTTCTTTGTCAACAAAGAATGCACGTTTATGAATGTTTTTAAGTTGCCTTAAATCATTTTCACCATATAATCATAAACACAATATAAGTGAAACATCCACCGCAAAATCTAAAATGTTTGACTCACTGTGAATGTTTCTTGTGATTCATGAAAGACTTAAATATTATAATATGATTCATGATTTAAATGATTTTCTTTGTTACGTCCTTTTCTGTTGGCTCTCTAACAAACACACAAAATCTTCTTTGAATTATAGAATGAACACATTTGAATAAACTCACAAATATAAAATAATCCAACATCTTTCACTCATAAATCATAAAACATCATTCCCTAACCCTTCTTGTTTCCATGGTAACAGCTGATTTTTACATCGTCATCACTTTTCATGACTTTTGGTTTTGTCGTGTCATGTGACCTGATGCAGCCTCGCAGATTACTGTCAGTACGAAGTTCTGTTTGATCCCTGGTTGGTTTGTGAAGAACCGGTCCTAGTACCAGAACTTCTTCATGTTTCACTCTGAGACGTGAGTTAGAACCTCCAGCTCTCCTCCTGAACTCACACTTACTGGTTCAGGTTCACATCAGAAGATGAAATGAGAATCTTACCGTCACTCTGGAGGAGTTCGCTGCTGAGAACATGCTGACAGTTTGGACTCTTCTGGTTCTTGTTCTGATCTGGATTGTCGGTCTTTCTGCAGATCTCTCTGACTGTGTCTGACTCTTTAGGGTCCACGGGCTCTGCTGGATGTTGGGTGAGGCTCTGATATTTATCCGGATCAGAGCACCGGTGTCAGCGGACTTCCGCTGATGACTTCACCATCTTTCTCTTTTTCTTTCTCTCTTTCTGTCGTTCTTTCTGTATCAGTGCCTCTTTGATCCTCCTCTCTAAACCACACAGATCAGACTTGCATGACGAGGCCTGATGGTCGACCCACTTTCCCAGTCGGTGTCGAAGTTTAACTTCTGTGCACGCTAAAGTTGCAGGTTTTCTAGGTCATCTGTTCGTCGACGGTGTGAAGTCTTCAAACATCACGTTACGAAGGTTCATCAGGTCGAACGAAACCGGTGAATATTCTGCAGCGTTCAGCTGCGACCCAGAATCAAAGTCTGCAAAAAAGAAGCAAACATAATGTGTTAAAGCAGCCTGAGTGTAAGTATGAATACATTCACAGTAACGTGTTCCTTCACAGAGTCCACTGGTTAAGTAGCTCAGCGCAGACAGACCGGACAGTGAGTCCGAACCCAGAGGTCCAGACTTCACTGCTCACAGACTGACTCTGGGTTCTGACAGCCAAACCCACAAATCAGTGCAACATGGACGAGACACTGCAGTTTCTCCGTAACAGACTGAGATGTTAAAACCACCAGTGGTCTCTGTCCTCGTCGCCAAGTCTGCACTGTCCTCCCCACCGCGTGACATGATGGTCAGCTCAGGCGCGGCGCGACGCGACGCGACGTGACGTGACGTGACGCTGCGCTTCAGCCAGGTATAAAGAAACACACAACCAACGACACAACACACAGGATAATAAATAGTGTTGTAATAGAAGCATTACAACACAGATAGACGAGAACGAGTGAATGAAATAAAATACAGTGCAGGATCACTGCATGGAAAGACCAAAATAATCAGAGCAAGTTCAGCATATTAATGGCAGAACAACAAAGGAGAGATTGTAATGTGGGTTGGAACTTGATACCTTCTACCTGACAGTAGAAGCACAAACTCTCTATAGAAGGATGGTCATCACAGGCCAACATGGCCGAAACCTTCCTAAGATCATGACGGTTGTATCAGTCACAGTGGAGACGGCTTCACTCTGTAACCTCCAGCAACACTAACAGACCGACCCGGCCCGTTTCACTCAGAAAGGTTCAGGCTGCCGAACATACAATAACAGAAAGAGAAAGGACGGACTCAGTGAAAGATTTATCAAACAGTGTCATGATTGATTCATGATTTATGTTCACATATTAAACGTCTTAAAAATTAGAGGCGCTGTTGGACCTTCTAATGGACTTATGGCCTCTGCATCAGTCTGGAAACATGATTTATTGTCCTGCACAGTTTCTGGGTATTTGTAGCTTTCCACTGGTTCCACCTCCAGTCCCTCTGTCCCTGTGGGCACTGGAGCAGCTGCAGACCTTCTAAAATCAATGACCACGTCATTAGTTTTGGACACATTAAGTTCCAGACTCCTTACAGCGACAAAGTCATTCCAAACTGGGCCGTGATCTAACTCCCCTGCCTTTAGCAGACTAGTTATGACAGAGTCATCTGCAAACTTGATGATTTGTCTGTTGTCAGACTGACTTCTGCAGCTGTTGGTGTTCAGAAAGTAGAAGAGAGGTGAACACACTCAGTCCTGGAGAACCAGTGGAAGAGCAGAGCTTCCAGACAGAACCACTGACTCTGACACACTGAGACCTTTGTGTCCCTAAAATGTAAAGTCTCATCGCAGCTGACATACCTGACTCCTGACATTACCCACAATGCAACTTGACCACCAACACTTGGTGTCTTTTGTCATGTAGAATAAAAGAATGAAGATAAGCAGTTCATGTTCTCAGTCGCTCTTCATGACGAGAGGATGACACGAGCAGGAACTGAGTCACATAGTGACGTCGCCTGACTTCAAACCTGCATCACAGCTGCTTTAATGTCTGATGAAACAGGTAAGATTTCCCACCATGACAACACTGCGGTGCTGCCCGGGGCCCCCCGGTGGGCCGGGGCCTCCCGGTGGCCCGGGGCCCCTGACTCACTCCGCCCCCCTCTCTTCACCTTTGTTTGCTCTGTAAATGTGCTGAGTCGTCGGTTCAGCGTCAGGATGTGAGCATGTTGCAGAGTCTGACCTGGTTTACAGTCGTGTTGTGACTCAGCTCGGTCCGGTTCTCCGAGGGCTGCGCTGCCGGCTCGGCTCTGACCTGGTTTGCCTGGCGGGTCGATGCCTATCAGTGATCAGAGAGACTTCCTGCTTCCTGTGTGTTTACAGCAGCATCTTTTCTGTGCTGTCCACTCGTCTCCTCGCTCACTCGCCATTTAAGGAATCAGGAGTGAAACTATGTGACTGTATATGTTTACAGTCATCAGTTATTCAGAGTAATCATTGTTCACCTGCATGAAGAATCTTTCACTTTCAAAAATAAACGTCTCCACTAGTTTTCACTTTATTGAAGCTACATTATGAATGTTCTGCATCAGGTTAATGTAGATCTGTCACATCTACAGCTGATCTGATTCTGCACAGAGAGTTAAGAGTCACACACTTTGCAAACATGAAGACATTCACATGTAAAAGTGTCAATATTCATGTATTTGTTAAAATAATTGAAAGATGTCGTGTTGTGTCTATGAAATACCTCATTAGTCGTACTTTTCTCTGGCTGTAATATCACGCAGTGGTTTGACAACAGCTGGATATTTGTGAAGTGTTGACGTCGAGCTTTTCCACCTCTCACTGTTTACACCTGCTAACGTCTGTCGGGCTCAATCAGCCTGCGACACACAGAATCTATTGTCTCTGGCTCGACTCGGCTCGGCTCGGCTCGGCAGCGATGTGAACACGACACCCGGTGAACACCCTGTCATCATCATGACGTGTGGATGACACGCTGGTGCAGCTTCACGTCGGACTGCTCGGTTCTGTGTGAGCGAACAACGAATTAGCGATCTGCCGCTGTGATAATGTGGCGTCTCTGTGTGGAGCTGCTGGTTTAGACCCACAACATCTTCAGGAGGCTTAACAGAAGAACCAGCATCCAGGTCCAACACTCAGTGATGTTGTTCATATGATGGTAGTAAAACAAATTCACCTTTGTTTAACTCATTATTCATGTGTGTTACATGTTAGCCTGCAGCTAACAGACGCTCAGTAACAGTGATTTTGTTAAGAAAGCTGAAGAAATCAACCATCCTGATCTCACGCTCGTCTCGGAGGGAGACGGCTGACTCAGGATTGGTTTAGAAGCCTTCACAAACACCTAGAGATCATCCTGTGATGGTACCACACCAGAACCAGAACCAGAACCAAACGTTAAAACTGGTATAGTTTCACCAAACTCACTTCTCTGATGTCACCTGTTCCGCTGCACCAATCACGTCACAGCAGGTGTGATCTCAGCCACATTCAAGTTATTCAGCAGCACCTGCCCCTCCCCCGATCACCACCACTGAGGAGCCCTTGAGCAAGGCCTTTAACCCGGCTGTTCCCGTGGCCGGTAGACGGGACTGTGGGACTCTCTACAGTCCCTGTGCTGACGGGTTAATGAACACAGCGCTCAACATTCATGCAACTGACATGTTATTACAAAGTCTCACTGAGTTTCCGAGATATTATCTTATCGGCACTCGGAGACGCTCGCTCTCATCGATGCCTCGCTGCCTCAAACGGTTCATCAGATTTGATGTGCTGACTTGCAGCTAATGAAGCGGATGCATTGATCTTTGCCTTGTGGTCGCACTAACTCTCCAGCGTGCCATCGTGTTGATGCACGCTTTGCAGATAAATGCAGCCTTATTAATTGTTATGTCCCGTTTGGGCTCCGATAAGCAGAACCTCAATGTATTTTCACAGGAACTCGGTACTGGGAATTAAGAACTCGCTTCTAATTTGGAACCGAGTTTCTGTTCCCAGCTCTCCTCGTAATGAAGTATTCGGAGAGCAGCCACGATTTTGCATATATGACATGAACTGAGAGACGTTAATGACCTGAATATGTTTCACGTTAACTTGATCTTTCTTCTAGTTTTCAGCCCACAGAGTCTCCACACACACAGTCGTACGGATAACAAGGACAGAGTTTGAATCTGTGGGCGGGAAACGTAAACCTTTTTTCGATTCTAATTGTCATTCATAGACTTCCAGCAATAGTGGAATAAAAAAGGGGGAGAAAAGAAGGCTGATGTCGTGTTTCTGCCCACTATCAGAGAAAAGGGGGTCAGACTGACTGCAGGAGTTTCCACACAGAGGCCACAGGAGGGTTCCCGTCGTCTTCAGAGGAGCCGTGTCTCCTCTCGCTGAGGTTCTGTTCGCTCAGGAAGCTCTTCGTCTCTCGAGGACTGTTTGTGTTGCTGCTGTGGTGACTGGAAACAGCTTCTCTGCCGTCGGGGCTTTCTGAAGCCGCCGGAGTCTCTGCTGCGGTCGCTGTCGACCACAAACTCTCTGACATCCAGGAACACGACGACTGCTTCAGTCTGACTGTCGCTCCCTCCATCACCCTCCACTGTTCTTTATATATAATATATTATGTGCCAACAGAAGCACGGGTGGTTGCGTTACGATGGAAGGCCTGTGTTCTGTGCATCAACAAGCATTTATCATCAGTATAAAAACATGAAATCAACAGTTTATAAGAACTATAATGTTGTGATAATGCAGTGATGCAGCGGTGTCACAGCACTCGTCATGCACAGCTACATGTATTTAAAATATCCAAAGTTAAAGGCCTGTTATATGTTATATTATAGCAGCATGTGGCTGCATAACAATGTGTTCTTAAAGTGAAACTCTCGCCAAAATGCAACCAAGGCTTTATTTGTGAATGTATACGAGTCAAATCTTTGCGTAAAAGCATAATTACAATGAAAGAGGCACTTTTAAGATTTACCGTAGTTAAAGATAGCACCGGAGATGCAGCTGCTAACGTGAGTTGTTTAAAAACCTTCTTTTTAGTAACTCTGTGTACACTAAAAGTGCCTCTTTCATCGCAATTATGCTTTTACACAAATGTTTGACTCATATACATTCACAAAAAACACCTCTGTTGCTTTTTGGAGATAGTTTCACTTTAAGTTCAGTTCTGCCGTTCATTTTATTTAGTAACTAAATTTACTTGAACCCAGTGATCAGTTGCTGCTCTCGGTGGTGATTGTGGCCTCTTGGCGTCGCTGCCGACTCCTGGCGTGTGTGAAAACTGCTGACAGCGGTGCCGGTGACGGTAACGACGGCGCCTCGATATCCAGCGATGCATCAGATTAATGACACAGTCTCTGGTTTCCTCCCACTCCATCAAACCAGGTCAAAGCAAAAGTTGCTGACGGCTCTGATAGAAACTCTCTCGGTTCTAACCTCAGAGTCGACCACATCACAGCGCTGTGATGTCACAGAGAGGGGCGGGGCCAGAGCACAGGCCCGCTGCTCTCTGAGCTCCATATATGGACACAGGAAGCTGATGACAGGCTCCATGGCAGGTTCAGTTTGTGGAATTATTGTTTATAAGTTTGTTTATTAAAAACAAGTAGTTTTGATCCATGAAATATTTTTGTAAATACTTTCTGTTGTCATGATTCTAGAATGTTTTATTTTTAAAGTCATTGCTACATCACGATGTATCTGAATATATGTGAACAACTACAATTCAGTTTTGATCATTTATTATTTATATGTTCGACACTTTGGTCACATGACAGCAAACTCACAGCAAGATTTTTTTTTAAACTGCTTTGAAATTGTGATTTAATCTGATAACAATAAAAATGAAAGCAGATAAAAACCAACCGCAGGAAGCTGCTCAGTGTGCGACTGCAGATGGCTGTCATGGTAACAAGATTAAAAACTGGACCAGACTAAACACACTAACCTCAGCAGCTGGAAACACTGTTATACCCAGCAGACAGGAAGCCACAAGGGGCATTTATATAACATGTGTTTCAACACATAATAAGAATACTGAATTAAAAAATGCAACGTAGGTAAACTCATCCAAAGCTCCGGTGTCTGTCCCTCCCCTCCCGTCTGTTAGAAGTCCAATAAACCGCACAGAAACACAAATTATGTGTCTGAAATTTGCATTTAATTCCCCAAAAGGCACCAAAGCCGCCAACACAGTGGAGATGTGAAGATCAGCAGACAGCTGCCACTACCTGTCACTCAAAGCCACCATTTATTTTTCATGGACTCGAACGAGCAACCGTCTTCAGAGAAAAGATTATAAGAATTTCCTTTCTACCACAACACCTGAGCTACTGCTGCCAGACGCCATTTAAACAGTGAGAACTTTATTTTTAATTGTTCCTGAAATGTTTTAACAGAAACAAATTTAACAATATTTAAAAAAGAAAAAAAGCTACACAAACATTTAGGCAGCTCCTCTGACCTGCAGGTCCAAAGGTGAGAACACTCACTGACTTTTAAAAATCTAAAAGAGGAAATTAAGAAATCAAATTGAATTGAATTGAAATAAAATGCTGAATCGGCTGATACAAATATCTGCGCTCCATCTTGCTTTTAATCGTACACAAACGAGTAAATCTTAGATCTTATTTTACTGTTTCCGACTGTCTGGTGTGGTGAGATAAACTCCTCATGAGCAACATGTGATGACTGAAATGTCATTATTAGGAAAGAAACATGATTTTAATAAATGAAAGAATAATAATAATAATAAGATGTTTGTGTGACTCAGAATGATACAACACATTTTCTTTTGTATTTCTCGGGGATGATTTTATAAGAAACAGCGAAACAGAAGCAGAAGAGCTGACAGTTAAAACAAGTAGAACATCGGAGGATCTGTTTGTTCCCACACAGAGAAACTGAAGCATCGTGACTGCAAAAGGAAATGCTACAGATCCATAGTACAGATAAGACCAGACAGGGCAAGTGTGTCGAAACACACGAAGTGATGAAATGAGGAGGCGAATAAATACAGCTACTCACGAGTAATCGTATTTTGAGGAATGAGATTAGTAATCTGATAGATTTCAAGTATTTTAGAGAAGCATTTTATGACTTTATTGACAGGAAATGAAGGGAGAAAGCGAAAGGGAAAAACTGGTTTTGCTAGAAAATAAAAAGCGAGTGTAACTCAGCTCAGGACTGTGTGGGAGCAGTTTAATCAGATTAGATTAGCAGAAACCGACCAAACCACTGAAAGTCAACAGATTCTGATTCACATGATTTGCGCTTATATCACGAAACCCAAATGCAACGAAGACACAAATACAGAAAACTGTTACGTACTGTAAAATAACCAAAGATGCAACACGAGCAGAAGAGTTTGTGTTCATGTTGGATTCACTTTTTCCACCAACACAGTGACTTCACAGTCCGAACCTGTAAAACTATTTGTTCTGTTCCTGGAGGTTTGATTCTGGGCTCCAATCGTCTCCTGAATCACATCAGTGATACAGAATCATGAGTCAACTTCTATGCAGATGATAAACAGTTTATCTGGCCATCAGTTTGGCTTTTCTTTGAGGACATTGTTGGATGTGATATATTCTTTATTTTTACGTTACCAAATAAAAGACTGACAGAAAGAAGGTTCTGAAGAAGGCTGTGTTGTTTCTTGGCTCATTTTCTTGGCTAAGAATTTCAGCATAAAGAAAAAAAATGATTTGATTAAAGACTTTTTTTTAGCTTCTTTTTGAACTATTAAGCAAAAGGAAAGAAGGAGCAGTTTCCTCCGTCTGCTTTCTTTCCTCAGACCTTTCACAGCAAGAACAGTATGGTTCAAAACTGGGATTACAACCTCCGCCTGCTGCTTTGCTCAGCAGCCGAGGAAGAACCAGCACCTTTTCTTCAAAGACTGGTGACGTTGAACTGGGCCGACGCAGCATCGCACGGCTAAGCACAGGACTTATAACTCCGGTTGGTGTAATCGAGGTAATCTAATGTAAACTGGATCTTATTATTTATCACAATTACTAGTTATCCACAATTATCATTTATTATTGATAGTGAACTTTAACCCCAAACTCCCAATTAATGTTGCATGACGCACTACAGTATGCTATGCTAATGTTAGCATGTTCCTGTTGACTAATGTATAACACGTTAGTCAACAGGAAAGAATCTCGAAAGTGTTTCTTTCCTTTCCTTCCTCCTTTCCTAGAAATCTTTATCAAAGCTTTATGAAACATTCAGACACACTCTCAGAGCTTTTATTCACATTTTCCTTTAAATTCAGCAGACACAGCGGTTGTGAATGAGAAGAGATGTGGGCTCACAGTCGGTTGTCCTGAGGTGTTTCAGTTTGTCTGTCAGAGATGTTATCAGAGGAGAAAACGTGTCTTTGACAAACTGTCGAATGCAGACTTTCATCTCCTCGATGGACTGCAGAGATAACAGGAATCTCCCGTCTCACTGCACCGTGTGCCAATCAGCTCTGAGATCTGCTGTTATCAGATCTGAAGGTCGCAGATCTTCATAAAAACTCCTGAGCTGAGAGCAGTCGCACACTCAGAGACTGGACCGGACCGCACCGACAACATGAGGCTGACACACGGCGTCTTCACTCTGCTGGTGAGAATCGACTTTATTACCTTTATGAACCAACAACACGCTGATCTGATCTGTGGTGAATAACCTGTAATAACAGCTCCGATCAATCAAACTGGAGTCATGACAAATGAAGTTCAGTGAGAAGACGATTCAGTCCGACAGTTCTGCTGAATGTCGGCTGATAAAAATCTCAATAGGATGAAATTAAAATGTGAGATAAGTGATATGAAATGATAGATGGCATCTTCAGATCACATTGTTCCAACAGAACTTTATTTAAACCTCGACGACAGCGCAGATAGAAAGTCGATTCAAGTGGTGAAACTGGATAAGAATGACCCAGTTAAACAAAGATGGCAAAAGATCTCCTAATTTATTCATTTAATTAGCGAAATGATTCATTAAATGGTGTAAATGACGTCTCTGATCAGTTTGGGAGCTCGTATGGAACCATTTTAAGTTCCTGAAATGTTTTGTGTTCCGCGAACTGTCCTTCATCATGAGAGAGGAGATGTGACTGAGTTTTGTTTGTGGGTGAACTGTTCCTTTAATTAGTCACTAAAAAATCCTGCTTTTCAGTTTTATCAGCAAAATGTAGTGAAAGTCAGAGCTCATCACGCCCAACATGAGCAGTCACAGTCTCTCCTCTCTGCAGATATGTTGCAGTGTATTGTGGGTATTCTCCTCCGCCGCCAAGCTTAAAGCTCCTCCCCCTCCTGGGTGTGACTCCATGTTGGCGTTCTCCTCGGAGGTCTCCTCCCTGTCTGAA
>CAEMYA010000448.1:74830-86023 GCA_903131615.1 Diplodus sargus
GACTACATTTTAACAAAAAATCTACACTGTAAAAAAAGTAAATTACAGCAAACTGCTGTATTAAATTATGATACATATGATGTAATTTAACTAATTTTGATTGTAAAACGTGTTCTGTATTTTTTTTTACAGTTTTTTTACATGTAATTCTGTGATACGGTTTTTTACTGTAATTTCACAGAATCTGTCTGTAACTTTGACTTTTTACTGTTTTATTACAGTTTTTTTTTTTTTACAGTGTAACTGAATATTTAAGATGTGTTGATTTAACTCTTGTTGTCCAACGAGTCAAACAGATTAAACATGCAGCACAAAGTGAAGAGTGACTTTATTTACACTAATGAAAAAACACTTTGTGGTTAAACCGTCTGAGCTGGATGTGAACTTTGATATTCTATAGATCCACAAATCTTCAAATCTACAAAAAACGAATTTCTATTATTTATATTTGTATTTCTTATTTCTTGTTTTTCTTTAGTAAATCACTCAGTCAAGTCACAGCAGTGAACACAGTGTAACAGCATGTATCCTGTGTGTGTGTGTGTGTGTGTGTATGTGTGTGTGTGTGTGTGTGTGTGTGTGTGTGTGTCAGCAGTGTGTTGAGTCTCATGACGTCTGAAATCCTCATTCAGACTGAAATCAGCTCGAATTAGCTGAAAACAAGAACACATTGTCGAGATTAGGTGTGTGTGTGTGTGTGTGTGTGTGTGTGTGTGTGTGTGTGTGTGTGTGTGTGTGTGTGTGCGTGCGTGTGTGTGTGTGTGTGTTGTGTCAGCATGCATGTGACAGTGGCCGGTCTGTGAACAGGTCAGTAACTCACAGAGCAACAACGCTGACAAACGGACCAGAACTGATTCTGACAGAGGAGAAATGCTTCAGCCGGATCAGCGCCGCTCGTCCTGAAGTCCACAGAACCCCTCAGGTAGGTTTGTGTCCTGTGTGGGCTGCTGTGACCTCTGACCTGCTTTCTGTGTGACGCTTTATTGTTCCTCTGGTTTGTTCGTCTGCATGTTGAATTATAATCGTCTGAGAAACAGAAACTTGATTCAAACTGTTCTGTGGAAGTTACTGACAGGAGCAGCTGATCACAGAAGAAACTGTCACTAAATCAATAATTCACACGTTCTTTTAATCGTCACCATGGCAACACAGGAGCCTCCTGGATGATGTAATGAGACGACAAAGTTGTTGACTGATTAAACAGCAGCGTTCTGATCATCAGATTGTCTGGTTGTGAGTCCCAATCAAATCAATTAATTTCTAAAATGTAAAACGACAGCATGTAATCTGTAAAGTAACTAGTATGGTGGCTCAGCCTGGCTCCACACCTGTATCACAGGCGTACCTGTCTGAATGAACACACCTGTCTCTCTTCCTACTTCCTGTTAAATCCCTCACCACAAGCACACCTGTGTAACCACCACACCTGTCTCTTCTTCCCCACCTGTGAAAGCAGATACCTGTCCAACCTCCCCCTCCACCTGTGTCACCTCTGTGTTTACCTCAGTACCTACTGTACCTGTGTCCACCAGCACACCTGCAAAACTTACATACCTGTAAAACCAGCTACCTCTGTTAAATTACTTCACCTGTCTGACCTGCAACACACCTGTCTAGCCCTCCATTTACCTGTGTTAGCAGAGCACACCTGTGACCCTTAACTACTTGTTAAACCACCAACACACCTGTGTGAACCACTCACCTGTCTGATCCCCCACACTCATGTCAGATCCCTGACCACCTGTAGATCACCTGTCAACCTCACTCCCTACCTATATTACCACCAGCGCACCTGTGTAACCATACTTACCTGTATAATCAACACACCTGTCGCAACATTTCTACACCTGTGAAACCAATTACTGTACCTGTGTGTCCTTCACCTGCTCTGTTAAATCACCTCACCTGTCTCACCACCAACACACCTGTATGTATGTTAAAGTCTTTCACTGTTTTCAGCTTTGACGGAGCGTCGAGCCGAACTCAGGGTCATTTCCCATCATGCCTCGGGTGTCGTTCGCCCCTCCCTCTCTGTGCCTCGCCCTGCCCCCCCTGCTGGACCGCCTCCTCCCCTCCCTCCCCCCCACCGTGCGAGACGTGGACGTCCCTCCTCTGTTTCGGGAGCGGTTCATCCGGTCCGGGTACCGCCCGGTGGGCCTGTCATGGCGCTGTTACGTCCTGAGCCTCTTCCAGATCCACAACGAGACTCTGAACGTGTGGACTCACCTGCTGGCCGCCGTCTGCGTGGTGATGAGGTTTCTGGTGTTCGCCGTCCTGCAGGGAGGGGTACTGACCCATCTGACCCATCTGACCCGTCTGATCTTCAGGTGTTTGAAGCTCTCTGTCTGACTGGTCTGACCTTTGACCTCCTCAGGGGATCCTGGGGTTCCGGCTGCAGGGTCCTGAAGGTCAGGGGTTTTCTGTAGACGCGTCCTCGCTGCCTCTGGTCCTCTACGTCCTCTCTGCCGTCACATACCTGAGCTGCAGGTGAGACATAAACAAAAGCATCACGTTACATGTTCATGTTCAGAGGTCTTCTTCTTCTTCTTCTTCTTCTTCTTTGTGTAACAGATTGATCTGATCAGTTGATTGATAAATTAAATGTATTTGATTTAATGACCTGAGTTTCATGTGGCAGTGCCGCGGCTCACCTGCTGCAGTCGCACTCGGAGCAGGCGCATTACTCGCTCTTCTTCCTGGACTACGTGGGCGTGGCCGTCTATCAGTACGGCAGCGCTCTGGCTCTGTACCTGTACAGTTCCGACCCCACCTGGACACAAAGCATGCTGGGACAGGTGTTCCTCCCGGCCGCCGCCGTCCTCGCCTGGCTCTCCTGCACCGCCTGCTGTTGTGCCAAGCTTCGTTTCCGGCGGCCGTACCCGCTGCACAGGAAGCTCTGCCAGGTGGTGCCGATGGGCGTGGCCTACCTGCTGGACATCAGCCCTGTGGCCCACCGCCTCCTCACCTGCAGCTGGACCAGCACCTCTGCACTGCCGCTGCACTTCCTGCAGGTGGAGCTGCTCACTCACTCATAAATGAGTTTACTTCTTTATTAATTAGTGTTTTAGATCCAAACATCTATGAATCAATGAAGACTTCCTGGTGTTTAGATTAATGTGGCATCATTCCTTCATGATGTCATTTAAAGGAACAGTTCACCCAAAAATAAGAACTCATTATCTCCTGAGCCCGATGATGATGGAAAGTCAGGTGACGTTTCTGAATTGATTTGAAAAGACGTTATTTATTGATTGATTCTCTTTGACCGTCCTCGTTTCTCCACCAGGTGCTGCTGTTCCTGCTGTCAGCCTTCTTCTTCTCTTGTCCGATACCGGAGCGCTTCTCCCCCGGCAGCTTTGACATCGTCGGTCACGGCCACCAGCTCTTCCACATCGTGCTGTCCTTCTGCACTCTGGCCCAGCAGGAGGCGCTGTTCCACGACTTTCTGTGGCGGCGGCCGGCGCTGGTCAGGGAGTTCGGGGAGCAGCACCTCCTGCTGGCCTGCGCCTCCTTCCCCTGCCTGACGCTCTGCTGCGCCATGACGGCGCTCGTCATGAGGAGACGAGCTCAGGCTCAGCTGATGAAAGAGCAAAGATAGAAGAAGAAGAAGAAGAAGCAGAAGAAGCAGAAGAAGAAGAAGAAGAAGAAGAAGACTTTATGAACAAACTCCTGAGGGATTTTCTTTTATACATTTCTCTGCCCGGTAACAAGTAGACCGACTGGTCGACTGTAAAGATTCAAACTGAAGTTTAATTAAATCATCTGACTTTTGTTTAAATGGAACTTTTGAATTCTGGTCACTCAAGTTGAAGGAATTTTTTTGGAAACAGCGTCTGAGCATCAATCTTTCGGGGGAGGAGCTGTTTCCCATGGCAACCACTGACAGAACAACGACCCAGTTGCCAGGAGACGAGCCGTCAGCTTCCACGGTCACAACTGGACCGGGTCACTGTGAATATCCAGCAGATGTTGTGGTGCAGTAACAGGAAGCTCCACCAGTCAGAGACATCAGGGTCACACTTGGGATTGTGGGTAGTGTAGTTCCTCAACATGACATCACAAATAAAACGTGTTTTTCTTTAACGAGGTTCGTTTCATTCGGACTTTAACTTTCTACAGCAGCATCGTTTCGATGGCATCTCACTGTCGCGCTTTATAACCAGACTGAAAACTGAGAGCGACAGGAGAACAGAACAACTTGCAGACTTTATTAACTGTGAATTTTAATCGTTGGAGGTTTGCAGGACAAATAAAACTGACAGAAACTTTCTGGGGACTTTTCTTGAATCCATTTCACACCCTGAACTGATGAGCTCATCAGATTTCCTCTAAGCTGTTAACAAACCACTTAACAGTCGATGTTCACAGTAAACGACTGTAATTATGCTTCTGCAATGCATGATGGGTAATTATTTGGAAGAATACAGTAAACTGCTGTGAATTTGAATTTAAGCAACATTCTGAAGTGACCTTAAAAAAGTAACAATGTTACATTACAAGTAAATACTGTGATGAGGATTCAGCACCATACAGTTATGTTAGTAGATGGGTTAGTACAGTTAGCTAGTACATGCTAAAAGGCTAACAACTTGCTAACATGCTAACAAGCCACATGGTCAGATTAATGTGAAAACAGTAGATTGCTGTAATTTTACTGTACATTTACAGTAAATTCATAGATTTACAAGCAGGAAACTTTACATCAAAATGTTGTAGAAACACAACATGTGATTCACATATATATTACCATTTAATGTTTACAGTAATCAATTCTGAAGTGATATATTTTCATATATTTTACGTGAAGCAGAAAATAAATTGTCATGGAAAGTGTTCACAAACATTTTAGGAAACACAACATTTCTTTGTCGATGTTGGTTGTTCCCGGTCTGCGTACAATCCCACTTTAATAAAACAAACTACTACAATTAAAATCTCCCCTAAAACCCTGAAGGTCACGTGGAGGAATCAGGACGGCGGCTGCAGTGACACTGAGAGTCACAGAGGACGCTGTTTCTGTGTTGTCTCACATTTAGTCTCTGATTTGAACGGTTTCTGTGTTTTGACCCTCAGGAGTCGAACAGATCTGTGAGTTCATCTGTAAAAAGAAAACATGAAAAAATCCCAAGAGATCAAAAAACATCTGCACTCAGATGAACTGTTGTTACTGTGTTATCTCCCTCTCACAGCTCCCTGCAGGCCTCGCTCCACCAGTCAAGCAGTACCAGTCAGTTGTCGTGTTTGGGTGGAGCTGCTGATAATGTTCCAGTTTCAGTTTGATTTAGACTTTAATGAGCTTATCGCTCCCGGCTGCTGGTGGTCAAAGGAACGGCCATAAAAACCAGAAACACGCCTTCTGTGTTTTTACTGTTTGTCACGACAGAGCGAGCTGAAACGTAGAGCGCTCAAACGTTTGGGACTAAATTCTCCATTCAGTCGTTTCTTAGAGAAAAAGAAGAAGCCGACAGAAAGCTGCAGCCGTTACACCCACTGAGATGCACGAACAAACATCCTGGAGATTTAACTGTTCATGGAGTTTATACAGAGTTTGCCCTGAGGGCGGTGACGGCAGAGAGGCTTCGTCCTCGGAGCTGAAACGAGGGCAAGACATTTCTTCATCCAATCAAACGGAGTCTTTCTGTGACCGCTCGTTAATATGAGAGCAGGTCAAAGTCCTTTACAACCACTGAGAGGCTAATGAAACCAGATCAGGTTAAATACAAGAATGATAATGAGAAGGTGGTGATATTAAAGTTTCATAAATGTGAAGTAATAATCAAAAACATGTCAACAGATAAAATGAACATTAATAATAAAAATGAACAAAGACTACATGAACATAAAGCTTTATCATATATAAACAATATTCATTTTATCGACAGGAAGCTGCACGTTGGATTTTCTCTTTTCACTGAGCTAAGCTAGCTGTTAGCACTGAACATTTATTATCTTTTACTGCAGTGGAGCAAAGCTAGCAGTTTCCCCCTGTTTCCAGTCTTTGTGCTAAGCTAGGCTAAACATGTGCTTTCGAGGATGCTGTCTCCTGTGTGTGTGTGTGTGTGTGTGTGTGTGTGTGTGTGTGTGTGTGTGTGTGTGTGTGTGTGTGTGTGTGTCTTTAAGCAGCTCAAACAGGAGATGGTCTCAGTGTTTGTTCAGTCTGTCAATAAGTAAACCGACAGCAGTCACACTCCTCAGTCGACGGGATCTGAACCTGAACTCAGCTGTGAGCTTGGCGGACACAGGTGAGCTCCACACACACCTTCTGCTTCATAACAGCTTTATGTTCAGATCATATCGAGTCAACAGAGACATTATTAGCTGTATTTATTCTTTCCGATCTCAGCTGAGCTCTGCAGCAGGCAGGATCAGTGTCACTGTGACGTCCTTCAGCTGCAGATATTTAACATTTAAATGTTATTTTTAGATCTGCTAAGATTAATAAAGTAGTCTGATGATTCAGGAGAACTTATTTATTTCATGTAATGTCAAAGATACCACAGAAATAAAGAATCAGGAAAGTTCCTGTCAGTCAGTAAACACATACTGACACTACAGACACAACGTGTAAACAGAAGTCATTAAACTTTAATACAATATGAGGGATTCTGTCGGCTGTCAGACGTGAACAGAGATATGATGGAGTCTGTGTGTCGAAGGTGTTCAGGTATTTTATCAGCAGTATCGGTGTGTTTCTGACAAACAGCACATGTGAGTTCACTGAGTGTGTAAATATGATGCGAACAGTCTGATGAGACCTGTGAGAGAATTTAATATCGATTCAGACGAATCACACGAGGTTTAATCACTTCTCCTGATGGGAACAGGCTGATGTGGTCGATATCGGATCAGCCGGTGCTGACAGGTGATGATGGCGCTCAGCCTCACAGGAGCCGTTGTGTTCTGTGAAGAGTCATTAAAGTTATTGATTAATAATGAGAGCGATAAACTCACAGGTGTTTCTGAGGTCGTGTTGGCTTTATAGAATGAAACGTGGACAGAGTTCCTTCGACCTGCGTTCTCTCTGACGGCCAGCAGGGGGCGGCTGCTCTGCTTCTCAGGAAATAGTCCTACACTTCATTTATGACCTCAGCAAGCAGTTTGCTGATGAGTTTATGGTCTCAGTTGTTAGTTTACAGTCTGCTTCACTGCAGCTGATGTTAGCTCGGTGGATTATGGTTTCTGATAAAGCAGCTCCAGCCCGTCATTCCAACATGGTCACCTGCGGCTCCAAAAACAAAGATGGTGTTGATATCAAACTCCAGACTTTAAAACAATAAAGCGAGAGGTCGTGTCACAGCGGGGTTTTACTCGGTGGTGATTTCAGGGCTCCGACTGGAAACATCGTGAGATTTATCCAAATGTTCAGATTCCAGATCCGAGTCGTGCTCCGGCTGCAGCTCCATCCTCATCCTGCTTTCGTACCTCTTCACACAGCTTCAGATGCTCGTTCAGTTTAGTGAAGCTGTGAACAACATTTAAAATGTTCCACATCTTTAGATGATGGTTTTATAACTTGCAGTGCAGTTCATCCTCTCAGCAGCCTGCAGCCACTCTGATGTCCTCTCTTAACGAGCGAACGCAGCATGTTTATGTGTGCTGTTGCATAGAATGATTAGCATGTTAGCATTAGCATGATCAACTCATCTCTTCCTTTAAAATACTTCATACTTTAGTGTTAAGAAGCATCTTAACACTGAATATCTTCATTTAATCTCAAATATATAACGTGTATTAGTTTTATTGTTTGTTTGTCAATCATCTATTTTCTCTCTTTTCAGGTCGTTAACTTCACTCTTTAGTTTCACTACAGTCAATAATCAATAGGAGAAAACTTTACTTATAAAACTGTTAGCATAGCCAGGCTAGCTGCTTCGCTCTGTCGCTAGCTGATGCTAAGCTAAGCTAAAAACTGTATATCCTCCATGTAACTCTAAATAAACCTTTCTCTTTTTCCAAACTGTTGCTCTAAGTAAGACTTCTGTAAACGTGATGATGTGAGCGTCCTGAATCTCAGCCGTCTGTTTGTCTGCAGGATGGTTGATGGGCTGCTGTTTGGACCCGCGCTGAGCTGGACCTGAGAGAGGTGAGCCTCTGCAGAACCACAGCGTTACATCATCACCACGACTCAAACCTTCGCACACGTCGTCTGTTATTTGAAGGCGTTGCAGAGTAAACATGGCCTCGTGATCAGGGCTGTTTACTCAGCAGAACTCAGACGATTCTGTATCAGAACGCAGCGTCCTCGTGATATCTGAAGAAACACAGTTCAGTGAAAGTTGCTCCTGCGTAGTTTCAGACATTCTCACTGTTTGTGTGATTCACACAGACAGACTGCAGGCTCTGACCTTTGACCCTCCACCAGCATCAGTCATGTTAATGATGAGAGGATCAGCATCATCACCTTCACACTAAAACACTAAAATGCAAATTCAGAAACACTCATATAGTGTCTCTGTTGTCCATCAGTGAGAGAAGAAGACTGCTGTTCAAACATCCGCTGTCCTTCCTCCTCCAGCCTCCACAGGTGAGCTCACCTGATGACACGGAGCTGTTAGACTGAAGTCTGTGCAGGTGAGGCGGACAGTGTGCAGCAGCTTTAATCCTGGTTTGGATTTAAACACCTGTTTTGGTCACCACGATCACAGACAACAGCTGGAAACCTGACGCAGAGGTGTCGGCCATGTTGGCTGTTGAACTCCACCTGCTGACAGTCGGCTCATAATCACATAATGTGAACGTGACGGGACGCGTTTACATTAACCTGGAGACACATTTCACACACACACACACACACACACACACACACACACACACACACACACACACACCTGGTACCAGTGCAGGTCTCAGGGTTGTCGAGCTGTTTGTTCAAGGTTCAGTAAGTCGACGACACCATCAGTACATTTTCCTTACATTCCTCTCATAGACTCAGAGGTCAGAGGTCAACTTTCACATGGCACCACTCTCTCTCTCTCTCCCTCTCTCTCTCCCTCTCTCTCTCTCCCTCTCTCTCTCCCTCTCTCTCTCTCTCTCTCTCTCCCTCTCTCTCTCCCTCTCAGCGATCATGGCGGCGTTGGGGTCAGAGGTCACGGGTTCGTGGTTCCTTTCGTCAGGAGTCGTCGGCTTCTTCGTCCTCCTCCTCCTCCTCTCCATCTTCCTCTCTGCTCTCTGCAGCGACTGCAGGAGGTCAGCAGGTTTTACATGCGTGTTGTATGATTTGATTGGCTGATGAGGGATTTGTCGGCTGTGGCTACTTCCTGGAGACAGACTGTACAAACTGAGCTCAGCGGACTCACAGCAGAACCATTGTTTAGGTTTCAGGATCCAATCTGAGTCTTTGAATGTGAAACATGAATCTGCAGCAGCAGTTTGTTCAGATGAGGGTCCAATGGTTCGTTTGACTGCACATGTAACTCACGGTTCTGTTCTGGTGCTGCTGAGTTTCCCGTCCAATAATTCAGCTTTCAAAATGAACTTTCTTGTTTGTTTTTCAGACGTTCGTTCGATCTGCGAGATTCTGGAGTGGACAGAAATCCCTCCAGTCTCATCAGAGTGGTGAGAGACGTCTGACCTCCGACGTTCAGATCATTTGGATCAATAACATGTTTTAATACCTTGTATTGATGACTGACAGGTGAAGCTGGAGGAGGCGCTGGGAGCGAGAGAGAATCCGATGATCAACGAGATCCAGAACGACGAAAAAGGTGATTGAGAAGGAAGACTGAGAGCTGAATTATATTGATCTGATATTATTGATCTGCTGCAAAAACTAAAAAAATTGTACATTTAAGTAAATTTAATTAAGTAAGTTTGTCACATTTTTAGTCAACACATCTGATTAGACTTGATGGAGGAGATTCAGTTAATGACTTAATGTTATAATATGATGATTTTTAATCATTTTTATTGGAGAAAATTACCTGAAAATTTTTTGTTTGCAATATAATAATTATTCTGCCAATGAAAGTGAAAGTGAAATAAGAGACGTCAGAACTGTGAAGTCTGCAGAATGTTTTTAGTTCGTCGTTCTGACAGATGATTGTTTTTGTCTCTTCTTCATCTTCATGTGTTGAAGGAGACGCGGCGTCCATCACTCCCTGGAGGAGCCACCTGGGGGCGCCACAGAACCACCAGGGTCAGTCCACCGAGCTGTTGAACGTCCTGCACGGTTCTGACTGTGTTCACTTTGTACTGCAGGTTCATTTGTTAAAGTTCAGACACGAGGAAACTCTCAGAGCACGAAACAAAACATTAAAACGCGTTCAGAAACAGGAAGAGAAGCTGAACTAGAAGGTTTAACAGAGACTAGAAACAGTCCCGGTTCAGTCCAGAGACTAGAAGCGGCTCCAGACGGGCTGTGGTGATGGTTTATAGAGCTGAGTCGGACCTGCAGGTTCTGGAGGTTGTTCCTGATGTTGGGTTCATGATAACTGAACGCTGCTCGTCCATGTTCAGTTCTGACTCCAGGGCCCGGATCAGACCTGAGACCTGAAGCATGTGATGATCTGCTGTTCTGGTTCTGGTTGCAGCAGCGTTCTGAACCTCTGATGGGTTTTATTTGTACAGCAGTCGATTCTGCTGAAGATGAATTCACAGACACGTTTGTTTTAAAGCTTTTCCTGCTCACATGTGACACAAAGTACGTCCACGAGTTACAGCCGAGGTTTTCACAAACACAGAACAACTGCTGCATTTGACTGTTAATAGATGCTGAAGTGAACGATTGTTTGTTTGTTTGTTTGTTTGTTTGTTTGTTTGTTTAGTGGCTCAGTCTAACGGCAGCACGGCGGGGATAAAGACGACGAGTGGATCGGAAACTTCTGGAGGTTCTGGTTTCATTTATATTTAATGTTTTATTCTGTTAATTTTTGACTGAAGACTAAGAAACATTTCCCATGATGCTCCACTCCGCGGCTCTCAGTGATGTCATAGTCGTACTTGAGTGAACGTAACGATATTGTCTCAGGATTAAAGTAATTAAAGGTAAAAGATTCACATGTTCACATGAATGTTTGTTCTGTGAACTTCGACTCGACAGATTATTAGATTTGTTATTCTGTTCTGTCTGAAGTTTAAGTGGCAGAAAATAGAAACACTTGAGTAAAAATTGTACTTAGTTACATTTCATTACTGACAGCTGTGTGTGTGTGCGTGTGTGTGTGTGTGTGTCTGTGTGTGTGTGTGTGTGTGTGT
>CAEMYA010000448.1:93848-111531 GCA_903131615.1 Diplodus sargus
ACACACACACACACGCACACACACACACACACACACACACACACACAGCCTGACTGTAAATGACACTTCAGCCTCTGACTCACTGTGATGTCACAGATCTGTTTCCCAGCAGCCTCGGCTCTGATGCTGAAACATCTGTATTAAAGGGAAAGTGTCGACAGATCTTTGGACTCCTGTATGTGAATAAAAGTCTTATAAAAACTTTTTGTGGCTCCGCTGGAAGCTCCATGTAAACTGTTAAGTTGCCTCCTGTGATTTCAACATGTTGCATCGTGGGTAATGTAGGCATCAGGTTCTGATCTGGCATTGCGCTGCTGTCAGTTTAAAAAGGAAATGATGAAAATCGACAAAGTAGAATCAGAAATATCAACTTTTATATTCCACACCTTCTTCTTCTTGTTCATCAGCTGCCACCTACATTACCCACAATGCAACTTGAGCCACTGAGTGACATGACCTGGAACTCCAGGAGCTGCTCGGTTCTGAACTGGACTGAAACTTTTCTTGTGTTCTTTGTGTGGTTCCAGACGGACAGACATGATACCAAAGACACGTCTGGGGAAGCGTTCTCCTCTCGGGGCGTTGGTGAGCTCCACCTGCCCGGCAGCAGGCCAGGTGACGGGTGACACCGGCGTCACCATGGAAACAGCAGCAGGACATCTGACAAACAGCAGAGTCAAAGGTCACCCCGGGCTGAAGGTGAGATCCTCTCATCATCACTGATTTTAGAGTCTGAGCGGAAAATCCCAGTTTTGTGTTTCAGTTCTGGAGAATGTTGAGAGAAACCCCCTGCTGTGTCTCAGCCGTCACTGTCCTCTCCTCAGGTGTATTTCCAGTGTGGAGGAGCAGGTGAAGCTTCAGGTGTGGTCGACCAGCCTGACCTCATGCAGAGTGACGCTTCTGTCTGGTCTTCGTCTCATCCCTCCTCCTCCTGCAGCAGATCTGTCTCGTCCTGCATCGACGTCCCCAGAAGGTCAGACGTCCTCTCTCTCTCTCTCTCTCTCTCTCTCTCTGTCTCTTTGTCTCTTTGTCTCTTTGTCTCAGTGAGTCTTTACATTCAGTATCTCTGCGTGACGTCCAGTAAACAAACTGTGTGTCCTGTCGTCCTGCAGTCAGAGGAGTCCACACGAGGTGGACATGGACGAGCTGATGGCAGCGATGGTTCTCAGCAGTTTGTCCTGCAGCCCTCTGCTGCACAGCCCCGCCCAGCGGGACAGCACAGGTACGACAACACACAACAACAACAACACACAACAACAATAATAATTAACAACAACAATAATAATAAACAACAATAATAATAATAAACAACAACAACATAAAATTACAGTAGATAACAACACTGACGAACAACAAAAACAAACGATCTGTAAATCCCTCCATGTTTCAGCTCCTCTGATGGACTGTGGCGGCGGCGAGCTCTCCGACGGCGGCAGCAGCGGTTACTGGAGCATCGGCCAGGGCAACGGCAGCCCGGCCCCCTCTCCACCAATCGCGGATGCCGCCGTCAGCCCGACCACGCCCCCTGACGAAGGGCTGGACATGGAGCTGGAGCAGGTGCTGTTCGATGAGCCGGCGCCGCGGAGACGAAGGGTGAGTCGGTTTTTATCTTTAACACAGGAAAACAAAGAAAGAGCCGCAGAGAGCTGACGGTGTTTCCTCCTGCAGAACTCTGTGAAGGCGGCGTACAGGTGTCTGTGGCCGAGCTGTGGGAAGGTCCTGACGTCAGTGGTGGGAATCAAACGTCACATCCGGACAACACACCTGTGGTAAGACTCACCTGACACATGTATGGAAGCGTAATCCTGACAATACAATACAACTAAATGTTGAATAAGTAAATGTGATGTAATGATAAATGTAATTAATAGGATTGAAACACCTGGATTCATTAAATATAATAATAAAACAGGTGAAACAGGTTAGATAACATAAAACAACACAGACTTGAGTTTCCATATCACCAGATCTAATATTGATCTTCATGATAAACTCTGACACCTGTGACCTTTGACCTCTCACAGCCACGGCGGAGAACACGAGCGTTGTTCCCGCAGCGAGGAGGATTTCTACTACACTGAGATCAGCCAATGGGAGCAGCGGCAGCAGTCTCCTCCCCTTCCTCTCCTCAGTAGCCCCGCCCCCACCTCCCCAACCTCCTCCTCCTCCTCCCCGTCCTCACCTCCCAGCCCTCCCCCTCCCTCCCCTCCCTCCCCTCCATCTTCCCCGTCTCCAACCTGCAGCGCTCTGAGTTGCTCCGCCCCCTCCTCCTCCGGCGCCTCTTCGCAGGTCCAATCAGAGCACTCCTACCAGGTAGGGCGGGGCTTACCAACAGTGAATATGTTTCTGAATGTAAGCACATGACACACAAACAACATTTGCCAAAATATCATCTTATAAATGTGACTAATGTGTTGTTTTGTTTTAGGCTCCACCCCCGAGTCATGTGACATCAGCAGCAGCACCGTTGAACACACCCACCTGTCGTCCGATGGCTCCGCCCACCAGCTGCATCCGACAGGTAAATCCTTAAAGAGGCTTTGATCAGTATTTTATCTTCACAGTGAATCCATCATGATCTCTGAGCCTGTTTGAGCTCCCGGCGTGGTGAAGAGTAACTGAGTCCATTCACTAACGTACTGTAACTACAAACTGGATCACACGGATCAGAACAACTAACATTTATGTCCTGACATATTTAGGCGCCAGTTAAACAGTCTAATTATGAATCATCATTAGTTTCATTTGGCCCCGCCCCCTTCCTCCAGCCTGCGCTGTGTTAGGTCCTGATTGGAGGACGTGATTAAACAGGATGTGAGTCTTTGTGTTGTTTGACTCTGATGAAGACGCACATGGTGTCCAAACCCTGCAGAGTCCAGAGTCTGGACGGGCCGTCAGCTCCGTGTGACGCTGGAGGCAGAACTGAAGTGTGTTTTTATACATTACACTCTACAAACTCCACCACACATTACAGCTGCAGGTAGTTTAGAAATTTAGATTCAACATTGAAAAACACAATTTAACAAACATGTCTGAGTGACTTTCTCCTCACAAGGTTTCATTTCAAGAAGTTAAGATTTAAGTCAACAGTCCAAACAGTCCTCTCCTGAAGTAGAAGTTCTGATCCAGCTCGTTTCCTCCAGTAAAGTAATAGATTACAGCTCTGACATGTACTCAGAGTCTCAGAGTAAAAAGTCTCCCTCTGAAGGACATTTGTGCTCAAAGCTAACTGAAGCTCACGTCATATTAATAGAACTCAAAGACTATTAAAGTTAAAGGTAGAATCAGTAGGATTTGTCCCAGCTGTTCCTGAACGCACCACAAAGACAGCTGATTGTTGAGTCTCATTCCCAGGACGTCAAACAGACACATGTTGGGTTGGTAAAGCGTCCCGAGCAGCAACAAAGAGAGAAAATCAGAAACTCTCTGCAGATACGAGACACTAACACGCCTTTTCTCCACATTCCAGTCTCCCTCTCTGTCTGTTTACGGCTTCTTACGGCTTTTACGTCTTTGTCTCGTCTCGCTGCGTCTGATTGGTCCACATCAGTGTGGACAGTAACTAAGTATTTGTACTTTGTTACTTCTCACCTCTGGAGGAAATGAAGTCCTCTAAATGTGTGTGTCAGAACTGTGTTCCTCTGTGACGACCCCTCAGATTTATCTGGCGACCCGTCGGAGGGCCCGTCCCCCAGATTGAACCACCTGACTAAACTAACTGTCCTCACCTGGAGCTGCTCCAACAGTGTGAAGCTGCTGCAGCATCATGAACAAACATATCATGTCACACAGAATCAGTGGAGGGGTGAACTGTTCCTTTAAGCTCAGAGAGTTTCACATGTGATCTGTGACTCTGATGTTGTTTCACTGTACTGACAGCAAACTGTTTCTGACTTTCCGATGGAATTTTAGGTTAAATTCTAGGTGTTTTACTCTTTTCACTGTTCATCCCCTGAAGCCTTCTGCAGCTCCTGTAGACGAACACTCACTTCTCTAAATCACTTCTGTTTTCTCTCCGTCTGGATCCTGTACAGCAGCCTATTGTTGATTTCCTGCAGCGGCCGGAGCAGCCTGTTAAAACTGGTTTTATACCGGAGGGGGGGAGCTGTGTGTGTGTGTGTGTGTGTGTGTGTGTGTGTGTATGTGTGTATGTGTGTGTGTGTGTGTGTGTGCTCTCGCTCCTCCCTGATCGTTTTCATTCAGCAGGAAAATCCCCTCTTGGATGGTTTGTGGTCACGTTTTCCATCCCTCCGCCTCAGTGCAGTGCTGCCACCTGCAGGCCGCTGGAGGCACTGCAGGATGTTTTTACAGCAGAGAGGAGAAACACAAAGGAGCCGCCAGCAGAGACTGACTCCAGATCAGTCCTGACAACCAACAGCAGACTGACTCCAGATCAGTCATGACAAACAACAGCAGACTGACTCCAGATCAGTCATGACAAACAACAGCAGACTGACTCCAGATCAGTCATGACAAACAACAGCAGAGACTGACTCCAGATCAGTCATGACAACCAACAGCAGACTGACTCCAGATCAGTCATGACAACCAACAGCAGAGACTGACTCCAGATCAGTCATGACAAACAACAGCAGAAAAGAGAGAAAAGAAAGTGAAATAAACACACAGCTGATCTTCATCACCTTCACACTCACTCCTCTTCCTCTTCCTCTTCCTCTTCCTCAGGGTTTGGCGTTCCGGGTGCGTTCGGTCAGCGTGGGCGAGCAGTGGCTGCAGCATCAGAGCGCTCCCTGCAGGTCAGTGTTTTGTGCAACATTTCAATGAGTTTGATAATTAATGATTTAAAAAATAAATATAATTAAACGTGAGATGTTTCTGACATGGTGAGCACTGTGGAGAAGACATCTATCATTTAACATTTACAATATTAATTAGGTAAAACTACGAACTCGATTCTTATTTTGTTTCCGCCACGTTTGAGCTTCCGTAGTTTTATCTGTGCAGGCTGACTAACAGTGAGGCCCGGCAGTGGAGTTCAGAGCGCTCACTGATGCTTCTGTGTTTCTCTGTCAGGAGGATTCGCGGTGAAGCCAAGAAATGCCGGAAGGTGTACGGCATCGAGCACAGAGACCAGTGGTGCACGGCGTGCCGCTGGAAGAAAGCCTGCCAACGCTTCCTGGACTGAAGGAGGAAGAGCGAGAGGAAGAGGAGGAGAGGAGGAGGACTGAGGCCTTCAGCTCGCCTGGTGGATGTTTTATATTCTCTGAGAGCAGAAACATGTGTTTTATACTCTTTCTACATTTTCTATAAGTGTCTTTTTTATTTGGAATGTGTTTGTAGAAGGTGTTTGTAGACGTCCTGTCAGTTTGAGGCAGCTACAATGTGACCTTTGACCTTTGAGGCAGCTGAGTGCGTCCGTGTCAGGACCTAAACGTCACAGTAACCGTGGAAACGCTCGGCTCAGAGCCGAGGCTCCTCTGATGAATGTTCAGGCTCAGCTGGGCGACACGGGGCTCAATCTGAGTTCTCATGAAGCTGGTTCAGGTGCAGATTCTGCCTCCTCACATCAGATCTATGGATCAAAACGTACGAGTCACCACTGCTACGGGATCCCAGCAAGGACAGAAATGTAATGGAACAGTTGATCTAAAACTGTAAAGCAGTCATTCTCTCCTGAAGCAGCTGAGACTTGATTTAAACAGAGAAACAACCAAAGAAACTTCAGATGTCTCTGCACAGCTCGTCTGCTGCGATCACAGTCTCACACTTTCAGTTCAGTCGAGTCTGAGCGAGAGCAGCGTGAACAAACAGGAAGCTGAACAACGTGAGGCAGCTGGTTTAAACACAACATGTAAATAAAAAGCTTCCCTCCGGACCTGACAGGAAGACACACAGGTGCTCGCTGAGCTCAGAGGAGCTAACGCTAACAGCACCATCCAGTAGAAACTGAGGGTCGTGGTGCTGAAAGAGCTCAGACTCAAAGTACTGAGCTCTGAACCGCCAGACATCGAGCAGTTAATCAATAAATGGCTCAACTAATAATACGCACCAAATATTAAACTGAAAATAAATGCAGGCGTTCATTTATAAAATCTGTCTTAAACTGATGTTTCTGTAATAATCTGCTCAGTTAACATCAAGTCTTTTAATTCATTTATTCATTTTTAAATGTTTTTATTTAGATTAATTTCTGTATCGTTCGCTCTCTGAATTTCAGAAAATAATTCATAAATGAAAGTAAATTTCTTTTATGAATGAATATAAATTAAAGTATTAAAACAGATGGAAACATCAGTAAATATGGGAAATAACACAAAGTAAGCGAACAGAAAAAATCACTTTGTCACATTTTATAAATAAATTAATGCCTCCTTTAATTTTTTGTGTTTTTGGTGCATTTAATAACGTTCATGTATTTCTGTATTTTCTGAGCCGTGTAATTATTCAGTCTTTGGCAGTTTCTCCGTTCAGGAGCAGATTTGGACCTCGACACATCAGACTAACATCCACATCTGCCGACTGTATTATAGTCTGTAATAAACAGCTTTCAGGTGCCGACAGGTGGAGATCAGTCGCTCGGCTCCGGGCTCTAAGGGCAGCGATGGTGAGCCAGGCTTCATAAACGGCTCCCACGCACTGAAACCATGTTTACTTTAAAGCCATTTATCGTATCAGGCGTCGACATCGTCTCATCTCAACTAAACGAAACATATCTTCACTGTAAATATCATCACCGAGTTCGTCCTCGTTAATTTCCCATCAGCCCTTTCTTCATATGACCTGCAGTTCAGTTGTTAAATGTCTGGAAGCAGAAGCCATTTCCACTCGTCCCCGTGGAAACCACATGCAGTATTGATGAAGACATGTTTAATTATAAAAACACAATGTTTTACACTGAGTCTATATATTTTATAATATCTGCTTCTGTATACTGATTCTAATCCTCAGAGCCGCAGTAACGAGGACGACTCCTGAAGACTTTAAACTTTCTGATGTTTCAAACATTTCTTTGCAGTAAACTGAGAACAATTCTATTTATATTCTCTAAATGTCCTGTTTGTTTCTGAGCAGAAGAAGTAAATGTTGATCATTGTAATCGTATCATTTTGAAGATGCACTCTTTTATACATGATGTGAGGTTCTCAAGTTTAAATAAAAAGAAAGAAAAAGTAGATTTGGGCTCGTCGTCTGGTTCCTTTTAGTCTTTAAGCAGACGGATCGTCTTCAGGTCCAGAACACGAGGCGGATTTAATTCTGATTATTACAAAACACGCAGAGATTCCAGTTTAACTGGAACACGATCACTCTTTACCGTCTTTACTGTAGGAAAACTTTTCTAATCAATACGCTCATCAATGGATTCACGCACACACACACGCTGTGTTTTAAATAAAGTTTTTATTAAAGATGATCCAGCTCAATGACAAACAGCAAACTGAACACAAACCTCCTGTAAACTGATAATAAAAAAAAAATGCTGCAGGTACAGTGACTGGTCCACTCTGACACACACACACACACACACACACACACACACACACACACACACACACACACACACACACACAGTTCTCAGCTGTGACTCTGCTGTAATAAATTATATGTACAGTCCAGGTCCATCTGTGACTCCATCAGAACACGTGAAGAGACAGTCGTCACTCTGGAGTCTGAACACGGAAACAAATCAGACAGAAAGTTACAGAACCACCAACAGTCCAACTGAGACAAATAAGAACTGTGGGAGTTTTATATTCACCATTTATCCATTTTGTTTTGGGTCGACTCGCTCTTTCCGTCACAAGCAACAATTTTCACCTTGTCGACCTTCACGAGGTCCGTCACCTCCCTGAACTCCACGTCGTTGAGGACGAACGTCCACACGTTGTCACAGAACCTGTAGGTGTTCAGGGAGCCCTGCAGAACAGACGGACAGACGGCAGAACAGACTGAGACGGACTTCAAAACATCAAGAACATCCTGCCACTTTATTCTGCTGTGAAAACATCACGGATGTGATCTGACTGATTGATATTCAGTCCTCATTCAAGACCTGAAACCACCACAGAAAGCTCGTTTCACTGCTTCCTGCCAGCGCAGCGAGGTCTGTGGGTCAGAGGTCTGTGGGTCAGAGGTCTGTGGGTCTGTGGGTCAGAGGTCAAAGGAGGCGGACTCACCCTGAAGTTAACTCTGTTGCGGACCCGACTGGCGAGTGCCGTGTTGATCGCTTTGTCAAACTGAAGGAGGACCTGAAGAGCCAGCTGAGGAGTGATCTGCTGAGTCTGGACACAAACACACACACGAGACGTGATTATCATCCACCGTCCACACACTGACACACACTGTGCTGCCGGTTCTTCACCCAAACTAAACATCTCTGCAGAACGCTGATCAACACTTTATATCCTTTATTCCACCTGGACACAAACAGAACAGTTAAATATGCAGCTTGAGGTTTCAGGGAGGTTGTGAGTTGGACACCAACAATCAGAACATCTTCTAGACATCAAACTGTCATATGTACATGTTTTTATGCTAAGCTAGGCTAACGGTATCAGGTAGAAAGGTTTATTTCCAATAATACCAAACTAATTATCCAAAGTTGATCTCCAGAGGCATTTTACAGGAGATACTCAGGTTCGTCTGTTCTGTGCGCCGCTTTGTTTCAGCTTTACTTCACTGAAACACAAACTTTGTCTGCAAACACAGACTGAACTGAACTGAAGTCTATGAAGCTACATCATGTCTGCTGTGGACCTGTTGGATCCCGGTGCTAACAGACACATCACCGACACGTCTGTGTGAAACTGACGCTACAGTGCAGCAGATGGACGTGTTACTGTTCCACACTGGTTTAAGCTAATCTACTGAACTTTGACTCCAGTTTATCTGCACGGTCTCGTTCTCAACCCGATGCTAATTAGCCGCAGCAGATAATAACTGCAGCTTGTTAACACAGCAGACAAAATACGTGTTATTTTACTTCTGTCTGAAACAAATCAGCGCAAGCAAACCGCAGCTAAGCTAAAGTTAGCTTCGTTAGCTGTACTGTACTATGCGCCGCCGCTGCGGTTAGCAGCATGCTAACGGAGGCTAGCTGTGAGCGAACTGCCCGTCGTGTTTGGGGTGAGAAGCACCTGTATGAGCTCGTCCAGACTCTCCTGGAGGCTGTTTCCCAGCGTGGTGTTCCTGTACAGCTGGTAGGCCATGATGGAAACCACCGGAGGAACAAATAACTACAGCAAACTATCGTCTAAACACACTCAAAGCTAACGAGGCTAACACAACTAGCCGCTTCCTTCCACAACAAGCGAGCGATTCAACAGAGAGCAACAACAAGCTAACGGCAGGGGCGCAGCTTCCGGTCACGTATTTCAAAATAAAACGATTGCTCGTTTACAACATACAATTGTGAAATTCTGAGTCCGAAATTAAATCAGTTTTCCGGCCAAAGAATCGTTTATTCGTAACAATGCTAAAATAAACCTGTTAACATGGTATCACCAGTTTATCCTGACGTAGTTTAGTCTCTGCTTTTATTTTGAAGGAAATGTCTTTTCCTGTCTCTGATTCTTGCTAGCTTGACGAAGGTACGGAAGGTCAGAGGGACCAAACCGTTTTAAAACATTGTCACTTCTTTCGCTGTATTATTGTTCAGTTTTATTGATCTGTCACACAGTTAAAGTTCAGAATTCATCAATTAATCATGTTTTTATATCTCATCAGCAATAATCACCGCTTTTATTACTGAAACTAAATTAATTAACTTTGTTTCATTGAACTAAATTCTCCTGGAAGCAGAAAAAACAAACCGAACATCATAAACACTTTGCTCATGAGTGACAGTTCTGATGTGGAGCCTGTTCTCATTGATTTATTGATCTCTGTTCAATCTGCAGCTGATAACTCAGAGGAATGATCGTCTCCACTAGATGGCAGCAAAACATCGATCAGTAAAATCACCTAAACTGCATTCTCCTCTGTCACTCTTCTTCTTCTTCTTCTTCTTCTTCTTCTTCTCCTTCTTCTTCTTCTTCTTCTTCTCCTCCTTCTTCTTCACTGGTGTTTCTTCTCACTGGTTCCCAGAATGATTTCCAGTGGGAGAATGTTTGAATATATAATATGTCATTTGTCATATTTCATTGCATATTTGGTTAATTTTGCTTGTTTCAGTGTAAAATACAAAACAAACAATTTTACCCACAATGTCATATAATTATTATATTAGAATATAATAAATACATATATTATTTATTATCCTTGATTAATATATCATCATACATATGTAATATAATCGTTTTGTCTTTAAAGAAACAACACTGTATCGCTGCTGCATCATTAATATAATAACTGTATAATCAGCCTTATTTTCACTGATTGGTTGATAACGACGTGTTTGCACCTCTGACTGACGGTTCAGTTTGGACATTTTATAGAAGATTAAACCGTAAAGTTCAACTTTAAACACTGTGAATATCTAATATCTAATATTTGTGTTTCCATGGCAACTGATCAGTCCATGCTGTTGATCCAGACGTGTGTGTACGAGGACGTTATGATGAGACTGTGTGTCATTATTCTGGTCCTAAAGCACAGACTGTGTGCAGTAGTTGTGTGTCTGCAGATGTTTCCACATGTTGTAACTGTTTATTTGTCTCCATGCACAGACTCTCACTGCCACCTGGACCGTAAATCACCTGGACGTCTGGCTGCAGACGGAGATTCAAGATCCAGCATTTAAAAAGGTTTTTACTGAAAACGACAACATGACACTAAAAAATGATTTTCTGATTGGACTCTGGGTCTGACGACACGCATCAGAACATCACGGTTCAGTTTATCGTCATTTTACAACACAAGACTGTAAAGTGAAGTGCAGCTGAAGCCTCTTTATACAGAGACGGTCCGAACAAATACATCAACACAAGAACATGGAGGTACTGAGAGGAAGCTAAATTATATTTTATTATAAGATAAGAACATAATATTGGGCTCGACGTCCAGTTTTCACTTACAAAAAAAATGTACAAGTAAATTTTATTAACAAAACTCGATACAAGTTTTTCTGAAATCTTAATGAGCTGAATATTGTTTTTCTGTGTCTGACAATCAGAGGTTGTTGGCGCTGACATTTTAAATTTATGTTGTATCTCCACATCAGTGAGGACACAGAGATAATATTCACACGGTGCTGGCGAGGCTCCGCCACTAAATACTCTTGTTTTCTACTCGATACTCCTCTCGAGTCTAAACATCAACGTCTGTCCAGCAGCAGAAAGGGACAAAATAAAACTGCACAACAAACACAGTCAGACTGAGAAGTGATTAAAGGTTATATTGCACAATAAATTCATATTATTCTGATGTTTCAACTGTTTCCTGCAGACACATACATGTACTGTGTGTGTGTGTGTGTGTGTGTGTGTGTGTGTGTGTGTGTGTGTGTGTGTGTGTGCTGCTCTCAGCGGTTCTGTGTGATGGATGTGGTCGCTGAGCGTTGTGAGCGGCTGTTTGCTAATGAACAGATCTGTGTAGCCAGCCGCTCCGCTGACCTCTGACCCGCTCGCTCTCCACACGGAGCGCTCGGTAAAAACATACGAGGACGGAAAACACAATTAACAGGACGGCGTGTCGGCTCGACGTGAAGCGGAAGGATTAAAAATGATCCCTGAATCTGAATCTGGAGCCGCGGAGGGAAAATAAACTGATGGTGTCTTTGAAGCAGGACGGTGTGATGATGAGTCACCAAACAGGAAGTGGCTCCTTCACCTGATGACGAGGAGGAGAACCTACAGCCAATCAGCTCCCGACACTCATCTCTCTCTCTGTTCTGACCCAGACTGTGAGCGGTTCTGCTCTCCAGAATCACTCACAAAGGGAAGCTTGTGTTTTTCTCTGAGACCAGAGGAAGAACTGCTGCTCAGATCAGAGAGGCTGAGCGGACCGGTGATCCCCCTGAACTCACCTGAACTCACCTGCTCTCTCTCACAGCTCACATTTATTTAACCTTCATCCTGAGCGCTGAACCGTTTCATGATGTTTCTTGTTTTGTGTGAAAGTCTCACAGACTCGACCTGAACTGAACTGTATTTCTCACACAGAAATATACAATATAACATAAGAAAACATCTGGATGTAATCTGTGTTTCTGCACACAATCTGAGGAAATTATGCACAACAAAAGAAAATGAACACATAAAATTGCAGTAGGATAAAAACCTCCATTATCATGAAGTCGTCATCAGAAGGACGTCTGTCCACTGAACGTGGATAAAAGAATCCATGGAAAGAAAAGAGGAGTCAGCAGAATCAATGTGAGCTCAGCACGGTTCTATAGAACCACAGGTGAGTTTCTTCAGGTTCGGGCACGAACATCAGGTCAGAGAACATCTGGATTCATGTGTCTGATGTAACACAGCAGGAACTCAGTTTGCTGCCCTGCAGGCCAGATTTCATCCTGTAATGATGGAGACGTTCCACAGAAGATCTCAGATTTAATGAGTGTTCAGACTTCTTCTCTAATCTTTGCTTTCTGGCGAGACGTTGGATCACTGAAACATTTTACTGAAATGAAACAATGTGAGAAGTTTTGTGGGAAAAATTTCTATTTGGTGCAAAATGTGTTTGATTGGAACAATATCTGCTGGGTCAGATCTAACTTTTCTAACGTAACCAGGAACTAATACTGTCAGATAAATGTAGAGGAGTAGATAGTTAATATACAACATGCTGTTTGTTCCACTGATGAAAACAAAGTCTGGACACTTTTCATCACAACACAGACGGAGGAAGAGCTTTTAATGTGCTAACGAAGCAGCGCTAACGAAGCAGCGCTAACGTTAGCTCACTCCTCTGAGACGTCCGTCTGGTCTCTGGAGGACAGCGGACGGTTCGTGCATCACACTTTAAAGGAAAAGTGTATTTCTGAAAATGACTCTGGGGTTAAATCACCTGAAGAGTTTTTCCAACAGTATTTTTTTTAAAGTATTTCTGTGACATAAATGTGAGATGAGGATAAAGCCGGCGGACAGAAGCTCGTTCAGAGTTCAGAGACTTCGTCGTCACGTGAGACGTGAGCGAGGTGAACAGGCGACGGTTTAATTGTGGAGTATTCATCAGCGTGTCGGTGTGAGGAGGTTAAACAGCTGATTAACACGAGGCGCCGCTCCGTCTCTCACCGTTATGATAATGAGCTCATTCAATATGCAGATTCGGTCCTCAGAGGCCGCACGCGATTAATTGTTCTCGTTGACTCGAGTAATTATTTGTTTGCAGATTTAATTTGGGGATTTAGAAAGTGTCTCTGCCACATGATGTGTGTGTGTGTGTGTGCGTGTGTGTGTGTGTGTGTGAATCACATTATGTAATCCAGAGCTGCTGTGGAAATAATGCAACAGCTGATCATGTGACGCAAACAGTGATTTATTTATAATCATTTAACGATAACGATCTTCACTGATGATGTCCCGTCATCAGGTGTTTCCTCCTGTGTTCCTGTGCCTCTCCTCACCTGCCTGCACCTCCTTCATTAGCTCCGCCCTGTGTCCCCTCACCTGTGCTCCTCCTCCTCCTCCCTCCACCTGCTCCTCATCCTCTCGTTAGTTCAGTGTGTGTTGAGGTCCAGGCGTCTGTTCTCACCAGTTAAACTTCCTGCTGCAGCGCGACGTCTAAAAGTAAGAAAACACTTGAGCACAATTAAATCTAATGAAACATGCACATATTCCATGTTAGACACAGTGAACTGCTGCAGGTAACGTTACTAACAGACGGATCTTTGGATCACAGGAGGGTCAGGCACTGTGCAAAACTAATATTTGAGTTCTGACTGTTATTTAGCTGTACAGGTGCACAGGTACAGCTGCAGCGGTCACATGACTCATTTCATTACAAAACTAAATATTGTGCCTTCTGTCCAAAACTTGAACATGTGTTACAATAAAGTTTCCCTCCATGAAACTCAGCTCAGGTTTTTAATTATCATCCAACCAAAAGAAATCGGAATGAATTGAGGACATTTTAGTGAAAGTGCATATTTTCTTTAAGAGACAACACTGAATACATGAGAAACGAGTCCTGAACGTCTCAGAGTTTCTTGTTCTGGAAGATGAATGACGTCTTATCACTGCATCTCTCATCAGACAGGAAGTCAGAGTCGATGTCTGATGTTTCTACGATGCAGTGAAGCAACTTGTGTCCGTCTCTAATTAAACATCAGCTTCATCAGCAGAGTGAACTTAAAGTCTGTAAAGTATTCATGTTCAGGTAAACTGTCCTGACGTCACCTGACTCCCATCAGGAGACGATGACTGATCCACATCTGTGGGTGAACTGCTCCTTTAACGTGCTGACTGTGTGTGACGGCCTGATGTTTCCTCAGCAGCAGACAAACACAGTGTCGTCTGTGGGATGTTGGTGGATTACTCCTTTAATCAGGCAGCTCTCTGATCTCACAGAACAAACAGCGGCGCTCTAATTAGCAGCATTAGTGTTAATTATCTGACAGTAATCTGAAGCCAAACACACAAACTGACTCTGTTTCAGACGGAGATCAGAACAGAACGGATTCAAAGACTGATCAGAAATACAAGCAATAAGAAAATCAAGTCAAATAATATCATTAAAAATGCTCACAGGATAAAATACAATAATGATAAACAGTAAAATATAGATACAAAACAAATAAGTGAAATCATTATAAACTAAAATCTATAATTCTTCCTGATTCAAACAAAAAACGTCTGTTGAAGCGATTTGTTGTTCTAAATGTTTCTGTCACATTAAACCGTCTGAATTTAATTTAATTGGACATTTTTATCTTGAAGTGATTCGTGTCCGTGTGGAGTTCAGAGTTTCTGTCGGACGCTTCGTGGTCGTTCACGTCGTCTCTGACTGCTTCAGTTCACTGACGTCTTCCTAATGCTCCACTCTCAGCTGCTCCAGCAGGTCCACCAGAATCAGAACCATCGCTAATGTCTCCAGAATCAACAGTCCTGAAGAATTTTAATATTTACAGTAATTAATGAGATTAAACTTTCTCCGAAAGTGAAAGAACACTGTTTGAAGCTAGAAAGGTGGCAGGGTCCGCCACACATAAACAAAGAGTTTTCTCTTCTCATTAACATTTCTTCACTAAACTACGGAGCGCTCCTTTAAACTGTGTGTGTGTGTGTGCGTGTGTGTGTGTGCGTGTGTGTGTGTGTGTGTGTGTGTGTGTGTGTGTGTGTCCAGTGGGATAGCTGTCCAAAAAAAAAAATTAATTACCACAGTCCAGCTTCTTAAAATGTGCCGGTTAATAAGAGCTGAGACATAATTAAATTTTCAGCTGAGCGACCTTGGGAGAGTTCAAACATAAAAACATGATGGATGTGCGCACACACGTGCACACACACACGCGCACACACACACACACACACACACACGCTGCTCAGAAGCAGCTCGCTTTCGACTCCATCGACATCAGTGAAGTTCACTTATTTGAGCTCGGAGCCTCTTCAGTTTAAAACGCAGATTATCAGTATTGATAGTCAGTATTGTGATGCTCCTTCTGTCATTAACGTGCTGACGTCTGATTGGCCGACGCAGCGTCCTGAGTGGACCCTGTTGGTGTTTATGTGCTGGATGGTATTTTGACACGGATCTCTGTCGGAGCAGGAAAATGATCGTTAATTAAAACATATATGTGTTTTTCTTGGGCGGCGACATGATGGATGAGAATCGTCTGTCGGCTTTAAAGGACGCCGACTGTATTTCTTCTTCTCTGACTTGTGGACGCCTAACAAACCGCAGCAAATTACATATTAACTTTCTTTTACGCTACGCTCGGCTTTCGTCTCCGTAATGGCGTCGACTCGGCCGCGCGGCTGAGATAACTGCAGCCGTGAGTCATGTCTTCATACGTGACACGAGCGACCTCCTCTCACAGTATTTTATGAATGTAATCCGCCGCATCAATCACAGCGAGGCAGCCGGGCCGTGTTAATCCTCCTCGTTCTCTCTGAGTTTGGAGTTAAATGGCCCTAAAGACTAATGAAAGAGCAGGCGAGCTTCACTCATGCAGTCGGAGGGATTAATCTCCTCTGTCACTGCTCAGTCAGTGGTGAGCAGATCCAATCATCACTCAGCTCAGAATTAAATCACACTCTCAACTCGGAACCCATTCTCATGAAAAGTTACCGGGCTGAAAGCAATAAGTTCTGCAGAGTTAAACAGCGAGGAACGAACAAGGAACACTGTTGTAATGTTCCTTTAATTAGTGCTGGGAGACATTCTGAACCCTGAACCTCCAGTTCACTGAAAATATAACTGACGTCACATCCTGAGATCAGTGATGGTCGTCGATGGCGTCTTTCACTCCTCGTCAAACCGTCGGTCCTCTCTGGCCGCGATGTTACCTGTGACGTCACCTGAGACCAGATGAGTCACATGTCTGCTCGTCGATGGTCTGAAGGAGATGTGAAAGACGAAGAAGAAGAACGAGCATCAGACACGTAACTTCTCGGAGGAGTTAGCTACCGTTAGCGCTGCTGCGTTAGCTAATTAAAATGCTCTCCCTCCGTCTGTGTTGTGATGTAAAGTGTCTACGTTTACTCGACTACTGAATTAAAGTAAGTACACTGTAGAACTACTTTACTGGAGAATTTCCTTTTTATGCTTCACGTTTCAGAGACAGATGTTAAACTCCAACCTGATAATTGTTCTCATGACCTGTTCAGTGTTTGTCTGTGAGCTTTCTGTTGCTGCTCTGTTGGCCTCACTTGTGAAAGAGAACCTGAGCGGTTGTATTTACTGAGTCCGCCTGCAGAAGTCAGACGTGTGGATGTAAACCTGCTCTTTATTTAAATGGTAAATATAAAGCACAGTCAGGTGTGATGGTGGCGGCGGCCTCAGTCACGCCTGTCGTGTTGAGCGAGTGCTCTCATTGAACTGTGGGCTGCAGCCGACATGTCATCACACTCAGAACATCTGTCTTCATCTGTGGCCGCGCAGAGAGAGCCGGTCAGAACCCGCTGAGACTCCGACACATCCGAGGAACAGGAAACGTCTGATTGGTCGGACAGTCGGCAGAGACCGCAGACCAGCTGACGGCTGCAGCAGGACTGAGATACCTGAGCAGCACCTGCAGGATCAGACAGGTTAATGATATTAATAATGTTGATATAATGAGGTTCTGGTTCTGGTGTCACCTCAGCTGAGTGGTGAAGCTGCAGTACCACCGCCGTCCACTAAGACGGAGTCACAGTAAAACATCTGTGGGTTTAACTCATTACAGATGTTAGTGTGTGTGTGTGTGTGTGTGTGATGGATGGACGCTCTAAACGATGTGTTCACTAACAGGAGGCGACACAATAATCTGCTCGTTTGTCGGCTTAACTAGAACGTCGATACTGTATCGACTGAACCGTCAGAAACACAGAGGCCTTCATTAACCTGCCATCTGTCTCACACACACACACACACACACACACACACACACACACACACACAGGCTGAGGTCTGTGTGTGTGTGTGTGAGAGAGACTCACCTGACCATGATGGACGCCAGTGAACACGAAGCCGAGCTGTTTCAAATCACGTCTCAAACCTGCAGACAGTGTTAACGTTTAATCACAAGCTCCTCAAAACTTCCTCACTTGAATATGTTCAGGTGTTCCCTGCGTCTCTGTCCGGGTGTTTCCTGCGTCTTTATCCGGGTGTTTTCTGCGTCTCTGTCCGGGTGTTTCCTGCG
>CAEMYA010000449.1:0-10275 GCA_903131615.1 Diplodus sargus
ATATATGTATGTATATGTGGGATATCAGCAAAGGTTTGTCATTGAAGCACTGCCCTCTTTGTGACTTCATGGAACCAATAAACATGTTTATTGAATGCCCCGTCACAGTGGGAAGCAGCTTTAAAGAAAACGAAACTAATAAGTTATCTTCACTTCACACTTGTCGACATGGCAGAGCAGCAGCAGCAGCAGGAGCAGCAGCAGAGACACAGCACAGACCTGGACCAGAGCCAGTTATGGTGTTCAGTCTGTCTGGAGCTGCTGAAGGAGCCGGTCACCATTCCCTGTGGACACACTTACTGCAAAGGCTGTATTGAGGGATGCTGGGACCAGGAGGAGCAGAGAGGAAAGTCCAGCTGTCCTCAGTGCAGAGAGGAGTTCAGTCAGAGGCCTGTGCTGAGGAAGAACAACATGCTGGCTGAGGTAGGAAGGGTTCTGAGTGAAAACCTATGGCTGGACTGACTTTGTGACTCTGTAGTGTTTTAAAAGCCAAATACTTTTGTAAAGTTTAACTGTAACATTTTGAAAATGATTATTATCTTTAGAATTTTAATACGTTTGCAGCAAATCTCTCATCAGCACGTTAGAGTTGTTTCAAGCAGTTGGCTGCTGTGTGTGTGAAGGTGCAGTCACGTAGTCATGTAGTGACGGCGATATCCCAGACTCCCTTGCAAATCGTGTAATTTTAAAAGTTGCTGCGTCACGAGGTGAAACTACACATACTCTCTGAAACGACTACAACAGATTCTGACATTGGCGCCTTCTTGTTGATTCTGCTTTAAATACAGTACATTAGTTTTGTTTCCTTGGGAAAAGCATCACTTTGTTACCTCATTGCTGTGAAAGCTTTATTGTTCGGCTGCGTCCTGTCTGCTTCCACGTCTGAAACAGCAGCTTCGGATACAGAAGCAGCCGTTTTAACGCATTGTTTTAACTGGCAAAATACATTAAGTGACACAAGGAATATGTAAATGTTAATTTCTCTTTGTTTACAATTTTGCATAGGTTATTTATGTAATCATTTGTATGTTTGTTTATTTTCCTTCTCATTTATTCACACCTTTCTATTCAGAACTGTTTCTACTTAGTTGTATTTCGGGTTAAAAGCTCTGATTGATGAACAGTCTAATAAACTTGTAACTTGCATACTGTCCTTATGTAAAGTCTCTGTGTGCCCATGAATCGGCTTTCATTTAAAAATCAAAAAGCTACCATCAGCCAATTACAGCCTTGGCTACAGGGGAGGAAAAAAATGATGATTGTCACAAATTTAACTGTAAAACTTATTCATATGAGCATAAATCATGACATGTTTAAATGAATGAATACATACTGTATATAAACCCAGAGGCTGCTGAGTCTGTAATACTGTTGATTCTCCAATCAGAGCCTTTAACCCACCCCTGACTTTTGATGGATGAAATTGACAGATTTATTATGTTTACTGCTGCAGGTTATGTTCGAGATTGTACAAAGTACAAATATATATATATATATATATATATATATATAAATACGTACGTACATATATATACACATAAATAAATATGTGATAAAGTGATGAAATATATAAATAACTGTGAAATAATCATATAGTTGAATATTTAATAAATCCATAATTACATTTAAAAATCCATATTGATAATAAACACACATTAAAATGGCACATTAAACATATACATGTTGAATGTATTTCTCTATTTACACTTTTGGTTGTTTGTATATTTATTTATATATTTAGTTACTTATTTATTCACAAACAAAATGATGACATGTTCTATCGAACGAGTGACTGCTGCACCTGTACATTCACCTTCCATTTTGTTGCCTCTAGGTTGTTGAGAACCTGAAGAAGACGAGCACCCAGCAGGCTTCTCCCCCTGCTGCTGTGGCCTGTGCCGGCCCGTCAGAAATAGCCTGTGATTTCTGCTCTGAGGCCGAACCCCACAAAGCCACCATGTCCTGCCTCAATTGTCTGGCGTCTTACTGTCCGACTCACCTCCGGCCTCACTACAGTGTTCCTGTGTTGAAGAAGCACCAGCTGGTCTCTGCTACAATCCCACTGCAGGAGAAGATGTGTACGAAGCACAACAAGCTGATGGAGATCTACTGCCAGACGGACAAGACGTGCATCTGTTATCTGTGCATTATAGATGAGCATAAAGGCCACCGTACAGTGTCAGCAGCAGCAGAGAGGGCTGAGGAACAGGTAGAAGCAAACACACAGATGAACTAGTGATCATGAAACTGTGGACTTTTATTACCATCTGTGACTGAAATAATAGAATAAGTACTGATTGTATCAACGAAACTGTGCACTATTATTTCAGAAACAGCTGACTGCAAGTCAAAAGGAAGTCCAGCAGAGAGAAAAGGAGCAAGGAAAGGAGCTGAATCAGCTGATCCAAGCTCTGAAGGAGTACAAGGTGTGGATGTTAGACTTCAGTATTTGATCCTGTGTCTGTTTTGATCGCCATAGAGAAGAAGTTCTCATTCAGGTTTTGTTCTCTGGCACGGTGTGATTGTAAAACCTACCGTCTTTGCATGAACAGAGCTGTAGTGAGACTGCAGTGAAGACCAGTGATGAGATCTTTGATGAGCTGATCGCCTCCATAAAGAAGAAACGCACTCTGGTGAAGCAGCTGATGCAAAGCCAGGAGAAGACTGCTGTCATTCAGGCTGAGGAGCTGCAGAAGCAGCTGGAGGACGAGATCAGCAAGCTGAGGAGGAGGGACTCTGAACTGGAACAGCTTTCTCATGTGGACGACAACATCCACTTCATTCAGGTACCAGAGAGCAACTGCACAGGACCAGAGAGGAGCAATTTTTTTTTTTTAAATCCCTAAAATGTTTGTTATGTCAATCCCGATTGATAAAACAAGCCAAAGCACTCACTCACCGTCTGTAACTGAAGAAGCTTAAAACGTGCAAAGATCTCAGCTGTATACATGAACCAAAAGTGACATCTGCTGACTGAGTTCATTTTTATACCAACTTCAGTCTTAGTTAACCAAAAGTTAACTATTGATCTGTTATACTTTGGACCAAAAAGTTTGACAAATGTGTCAAAAGTGCTAATTAAAATATTTTATTTCAGACTTTCAAGTCCCTCTCCATCTCCTGTGAAAATCCAGATGTGCGCACTGGTCCTTTTGCTTGTCCTGAACATTCGTTCAAAGCTGTGACTGACGGCGTGTCTCAGCTGAGGGGCGATATAGAGAGCCTCTTGAACGAAAAATGCCTCGGGATCTCCAGAACAGGTACCTTACAGAAATATCATCAGGAAAAAGACTCCTGCACACTGTTCACTTCACCTGCAATGAATTTTAATAACAATGTTGGGTTCCTCAGCTCCGTTCACCAGGTTATCTCGAGGTCTGAGTAACAAAATCGTTGTTGTTAAACTTCATTGCAAGTGAAGCCAACAGTGTGCAGGAGGTTCTTCCTGATTTTGTCGGCCTTTGGTCTCCTACGTACCTGTCAATCCACAGGTTTGCAAAAGCTGCATTCTGTGAGCCTTACAGTCTATAAAAACCCCGGGGTCTACAGTGGTTTGATGGGTATTGAGGTTCAGTGGAATTTAATTATCTATTTTTTTTTATAGTGTCTTCTATCGATGTTATGAAGCCACCTGAACCAAAGACCAGAGAAGACTTTTTACGCTGTGAGTAAAACATTTGATTCTTCGCATTTCAAAACACAGTTCCTATAAAGCGTATCCACCCCTCCAAAATAACAGCAAGCAAGAGCGCCATTGTGCATCTAGTTTGTGTAATTATCATGTACACCATATACGAAATGTACAAAGATGTAGCTTCGTCTTGCTCTTCGTACGCCATCTTTCTCGAATGCCGAGGCAGAGAGTGTTGTTGCCGAGGACGTAAAGAGGTCAGGCAGAGGTGGCTCTGTTACCACTAGTTGAAATGGGTACAGCGCCACCTATCGTACCGGAGTATGACATGCTTCGGCCAACAATCCGATTTCTTCACTGGCATGTTTACTCGGACAATTGCAGTTAACTGATTGAGTAGCATAGTCGAACTATGGCTGTAATCTGACTAAGTTGTGCATGTAAACCTACTGAGTGACTTCACTCTCCCACAAAGCTTGTTAAAATTAATTGCAAGTGAAGCCAACCGTGTGCAGGAGTTTTTTCCTGATTTTGTCGGCCTTTGGTCTCCTACATTCCTGTCAATCCACAGGTGTGCAAAAGCTGCATTCTGTGAGCCTTACAGTATATAAAAACACTGGGGTATACAGTGGTTTGATGGGTATTGAGGTTCAGTGATATTTAATTTCCTTTTTTTTTTTCATATAGTGTCTTCTATCGTTGTTGTGAAGCCACCTGAACCAAAGACCAGAGAAGACTTTTTACGCTGTGAGTAAAACATTTGATTCTTCGCATTTCAAAACGCAGTTCCTATAAAACGTATCCACCCCCCTCAGATGGTTTCCCCTTTTAGTGCTTTTATAAATGGAATCATGGTCAATATGGTCAGTCTTCCATTTGAGCTTGGAGTCTCCCACAGGCCTTTAAGTGAACTCATCTGAGATTTAATGGGATCAACAGTCAATGCGTTTACATGACACTCGAGAAAACCAAATTACTGGGTTAGTCCGACTATGATCGGATCTTTAAGATGTATGTAAACACCTTAGTCTGATTAAAATTGGACCGGATCAGATTTCTCATAGTCGGATTAAAACACCAAGATTATTCGATGGATAGTCTCATTACTCCTGCATGTATATGTTCTATCAGATCGGATCGGATTTTGTGTTCTGCGCAGGCTCGAGATTTTTTTCCCGTGGCCGTGAGCCGGAAGTAGTCGGACGGCGGCGGCGTCTTTCCTCCAAAATAACAGCAAGCAAGAGCGCCATTGTGCATCTAGTTTGTGTAATTATCATGTACACCATATATGAAATGTACAAAGATGTAGCTCCGTCTTGCTCTTCATACGCCATCTTTCTCGAATGCCGAGGCAGAGAGTGTTGTTGCTGGTGATGTAAAGAGGTCAGGCAGAGGTGGCTCTGTTACCACTAGTTGAAATGGGTACAGCCCCACCTATCGTACCGGAGTATGACATGCTTCGGCCAACAATCCGATTTCTTCACTGGCATGTATACTCGGACAATTGCAGTTAACTGATTGAGTAGCATAGTCGAACTATGGTCGAATCCGACTAAGTTGTGCATGTAAACCTACTGAGTGACTTTGCCACTCTCCCACAAAGCTTGTTAAAATTAATAGCAAGTGAAGCCAACCGTGTGCAGGAGTTTTTTCCTGATTTTGTCGGCCTTTGGTCTCCTACATTCCTGTCAATCCACAGGTGTGCAAAAGCTGCATTCTGTGAGCCTTACAGTATATAAAAACACTGGGGTATACAGTGGTTTGATGGGTATTGAGGTTCAGTGATATTTAATTTCCTTTTTTTTTTTATATAGTGTCTTCTATCGTTGTTGTGAAGCCACCTGAACCAAAGACCAGAGAAGACTTTTTAAGCTGTGAGTAAAACATTGATTCATTTCAAAACACAGTTCCTATAAAACGTATCCACCCCCCTCAGATGGTTTCCCCTTTTAGTGCTTTTATAAATGGAATCATGGTCAATATGGTCAGTCTTCCAGTTGAGCTTGGAGTCTCCCACAGGCCTTTGAGTGAACTCATCTGAGATTTAATGTGATCAACAGTGCCACTGGCCCACAAAGCTTTGACTGGTGAAGAACCTGAGCAACAGTCCTTGTATAAAGAGTCTCTCACATCTCAGCTGCTGAAGCTTTTAACCCCGTCAGAGAAGTCATAGGTGTCATGTTGGTCTCTTTCACTGGTCTCCTTGTATGGTCGTTGAGTTTGGATAGATGGATCTGAACTCCAGAGGATGTTCAGTGACTTGGAAATGTTTTTGTATCCATCCCCTATCTTATACTTTTCAATAACCTTTTCACAGAGTTGCCTGCAGTGTTCTTTTGCCTTCATGGTGTCATTATAATGACACCATGAAGGCAAAAGAGTACTGATTAACCAGTTATTGGACCTTCAGACACAGGTGTCTTTATACTACAATCAGTTGAGACAAATTCGCTGCACTCAGCTGATCTCCAGTTCACTAGTTGTGAGACTACAAGCACCAACTGATCAGACCCCGGACCTCTGTTGAATTAGGTCATTCACTTAAAAGTAGGTGAATACTTGTGCAGTCACTTAATTTACATGATATATTTTTAATAAATTAACATTACTAAGCAATTTACTTGGCAAAAGAGAAAAAATATATTGACCATGATTCCATTTATAAAAGCAATAAATGGGGAAAACATCCAAGAGGGTGAAGACTTTTTTATAGGCTTTGTATACCAGTATATTAATCATAATCTAAATATCAGATGGTTGATGATAAAATTGGTTTTTCTGTTTTGCTCCTCTGTCAGACTGCTGTCCTCTAACACTGGATCAGAGCACAGTCTCCGGATATTTGTCCATTTCACAAGAAAATCGGCGGGTGACGAGTGAAAACAATGATGATTGTTATTATGATGAAGACTCAGATACGGAGATGAATGCCGGGATGAATTACGGAATGAATTACGGGATGAATTACGGGATGAATGCCAGGATGAATTACGGGATGAATTACGGGATGAATGCCAGGATGAATTACGGGATGACTGTTGGGACGGATATCAGGCAGGTGTTGTGCAGAGAGAGTTTGTCAGGGCGATGTTACTGGGAGGTCACTTGGAGTGGTAGCACCTGGTCTGTGGCCGTGTCATACAAAGACATTAGTCAACAATCCACATATGACTCAGAGTTTGGGAATGACAGCAAGTCGTGGAGTCTAGACTGCTCCACGTCAGGCTACTGTTTCCGACACAATGGTATGAGCACACCAGTGTCAGGCTATGAAACCTCCAGGGTTGGAGTTTATCTGGATTATGAGGAAGGTACTTTGTCCTTTTATAGCATCAGTGGTACAAACATGACTCTGCTCCACAAAGAAAACACCACGTTCACTCAGCCTCTCTATCCTGGCCTTGGGGTGAAGGATGATGGATCTCAGTCAAGTCGTGGATATTATGTAGAATCTTATGCAGAACTGATCAAACTGTGGCATAGGCAGAAATCCCGGGGGGGACAGGAGGGACATGTCCCCCCCTTCAGTAGGGCTGTCCCCCCCAGAAAAATTTATAATTAATAATAATTTTTGAACCATGCAGTAGCATTGTAAGCGGTGCTCATTATAATCGCGCAATAATGTGCTATTTACATCTTTAAAGATTTAGTCCCCCCCCCCCATTCCTCGAAATGGTTGAGTCCACCCACACTCTTTCCAAGGGGCGGAGCTAGCAGCTGCAGCAGTGTGTGGACGGAGCATGCCACTCACACTGTGATTCGCGGGGTGAGAGGTGTGGTACCACACAGACATAAGCCGTTTTTAGACAGAGCACTAAGCCGCCAATTTGCCCGTCCTTTTGGCGGCTCGGTCCGCGGTTTTAGAGAGAGGCTGGCAAATTGGGGGTCTAGCATCCAGGAGATGCTAGCCCTTTTTAGATAGAAAAGGCGGCACGTTTGCTCCAAGGTAAGGGCGGCAATTTGCCGGCCTGTCTTTCTAAAACCGAGGCGTAATATTCCTCCTTTTCCAAAAGCTGCCTCTGAGGTAGGCGTAAACACGTGACGTGTCGTGAAGCTCGAAGTTGGGCTGCGAACAGCGGCATAGAATTTGTCTTCAAAATAAGAGCTTTACATTGCACCCCACTGGAGTTTAGAACTGGGTTCTTAGCGGTGGGCTTTTAATTTGAAAGTAGCGACCGTCCTTGCTTGCCGACACAACAACAAGCTAACACAACTAAACAGCTGCAGAGACTGAGGAGACGCTGCATCTACTGGATCTCAGCGGCTGTCCAGTTGCTCATCTTAATGTCCGCGGATGAAATTATGGACTGACTGCTGTGATCAGCTGTTTTTCCTGGTTTTAAAACTCCTCGGTTGTGGGTCGCACAACAGTGCAGGTCATTGACACCTCCGCTCATCTCACCCACGGCCGGCACATTTCTGCCTCGGTTTTAGATAGCAGTGGAGGCGGTAATAAGTGTACCCTCCGAGGCGGAAAATCGGCGGAGCAAAACAGACCCCCAGTTTGCCGGCCTCTGTCTAAAACCGCGGACCGAGCCGCCAAAAGGACGGGCAAATTGGCGGCTTGGTGCTCTGTCTAAAAACGGCTATTATCTCCTGGATCTCAGCGGCGGTTTGGTTGTGTTAGCTTGTTTATGTAGCGCAAGCATGGCTACTTTCAAATTAAAAGCCCCCCTCTAGGAACCCAGTTCTAAACTCTGATAGGGTGCAATGTAAAGCTCTTATTTTGAAGACAAATTCTATGTCACCGTTCACAGTCCAGCTCCGAGCTTCATTCTTCTTCGGCTTCCCCTGGTACACAGTCAGAGTACAGAGTCGCATTCGTGCTGAACAGCCCCGCTCGCTGTTTCACGGAGGGGGGAACTCCCGTAATGGGAGTCCCGTTGTTGTTTGCCCATGGTGCCAACCAGGCTATATAATACAACTATATAATAATTAACTAACAAGTGAATTCACAAAGAAGCACAGCTGGAGACCACTAACATAGGTAGAGACAATGAAAGAAGCAAACCGTGAGAAATGATGTGTGGTCAATATGACCGCTTATGGCCGAAATAGGTAAAACACATCATATTTTCTTTGTCTTTTGTGTAATTTATATAATAACTCGTTATGTGTTATAATTTCTCTCCAAGTGTTGATGTTTTCCTAATAATAATAATAATAATAATAATAATAATAATTCCTAATATGTACATGAAAAGAAAATTACGTGTTAAATAAACTTGATTTAACATAATAGATCCTTTCGTATTGTTTTTCACCTAATGATGCAATTTCCACTTCCTTTGTGTGGGTCCAGTGCAGCTGAACATGTGAAATAAGTTGAAGTAGGTTTACTGTAAATTCCTGTAGTTGCAGGGAGATATTGATATAGATTTCTAACCATCTAACCTTCATTTTGAACCACTTTGTCTATTCAGACTTCATTTCCTGTTATATCATGACCAAGTAAATTACCCTTGGACAGTTTTGGAAATAGTTTGGATAGTCTTGGACTGTTGGAAATTCACATAAGATGCACACGAGAGCCATACACTTAATTAACAGCCTAATTGTCACCCGTCTCCACTTCTTCCTCCATTGCGTGGCGGGTGCCTGGCAACCATCCAGCAACCAGTCAGTCAAGATAAATTACGTAGGTGCTGATTGGCCGAAGAGGAGTCCTAGGTATCTGCACTCGATTGCTCTACCTCAACTACCTGGATGTCCGTCACAGTAAACTGAATTTGAATTGTGAGAACTGAATGTGAAAACATATATAGAGTTGAATTTTCCAAACTAATAAATTCAATTTCAATATTCAATATTCAGATTCAGTTTTTCATGCAATGATTAAAATTAAACAATACAAATTCAAATTATGTGATTCAAATTCAGTTTTTTAATGCAATTATTCAAATTTAGCAATTCAAATTCAAAGAGAGAAAGACAGGCCGGCACATTGCCGCTCTTACCTTGGATCTAAAAAGGGCTAGTTGCAGTATCTGTCATTCTCCAATTAAACTATCACAACTTAATGAATTTTCTACAGATTTTTTAGCAGTATTGTCACAAGTGTCAGATCCTATTATTACACATGATATTCATTCTGGAGTTGTACACATTTGACAGTAAAAAAATATTGCTGTGTGTGTGTCAGTCAGAGAGAGAGAGAGAGAGAGAGAGAGATGAAATAGAGTGGAGTAGAAGATGAGGGGGACAGAACAGACAGAGCAGGAGAGATGGAGCCAAAAAAGATAAAGAAGGAGAGGTGTGAAGGACCGGAAGAATGAAGTTAGTGCTAGAAAGACAAATGAAGGAAAAGATGGACTCCTCCCATTTGAGAGAGAGAGAGAGAGAGAGAGAGAGAGAGAGAGAGAGAGAGAAGCATAATCTGATATCTTTCATCTGGAAAAAGTTATCTGATTATAAGAAATCTGATAAACAAACTTAGATGTTTGCCTGATAACTAGTGTATTCACTGCATGTGTACGTGTTCATTTGATTTCAATCATTTTGTTTTAAATCTAGACATGTGCAGGTGGACTCAGCCAGTGCTAAGAAAGGTCTTCTGCCTGCCTGTTGGAGAGATAGAGAGACTAAAGCATCAAATTGCGGTAAAAGATGCTGTAGACAGGCTACAACTTTTAGTCCTTGTCCCC
>CAEMYA010000450.1:0-21064 GCA_903131615.1 Diplodus sargus
GTCTAAAACTAAAACAGCTATCAGCAACCAGTACTAGACTTCGTTTAGGACTTAGTCAGTACAGACACAGTTTGTCCAGCAGAGTGCGATGTAACAGCTGCCTCACTAATAATCTAAAACCAGCACCAACATAACACAGCCGCCATGTTCTGAACAGACACACTTGAAATGCTGATAAAAAGCAACATCTTAGTTTTAGAACATAAATTGCAAACTTCTGTTGATCTGATAATTATTTATCCTTATACAATTGGGAGTCTGCACAAGGTGTTTTATTTTGAAGATTTACTGGATGCTCCATGCTGTTCCTGTGTCTCTGACTTCCTGTCCATCCTGCTCCATATCTCAGCAGGATCTGGTCCAACAGTGGCGCTGAGAAGATATTTTTAATGGCGTTTTAAAGATATACATCAATTATTTGTCCAATAAGCGTTTCTTCTGCCATGGATGTATAAGATGTGTTACAGGGACTGGATCCTCACAGACTACTGGACAAATACACAACTTTAAATTGTATTCAGTGATTTGGGTTGAACCGGGTCATGGTTCAGGAGAAACCCCACAGCAGCTCTGGACAGAGAGCTTTACTGGTTGCTAAGCAACTGCTTATAAATGTATTGATAACCAGCAGCTTCTCAACAAACACCTCCAGACTGGAGCTGGACGCAGCCAGAGAACCACAACAGAGGCCAGCACCAGTACAGAGGTGATTTACGATAGCTAGCAGTAGTTTTGTTGCTAATGTAAGAGCTAACTGCTGCTACATGAAGTTAGCTGCTGAAACCTGGAGAGCGTCTGTGTGCAGAGCAGGTACCAGAGGGCTCGAACGATGGCAGATTGTCCACGAGTTAATCGGATGGTCGTCAGGCTCTCAGGCTTATAAAAATTTAGATATGAAAATAAAATGTGTCAGCAGACATACTGTAGCAGCCTGATATATGCCTGTGTGGTGCACCACAGTTCAGTCTGTGCAGTGGAAACTGTAACGCTCCTGTTTGCGGCTTTTTGTAGTTTAACTACTCAATTTACAAACTACAATTTTGACCAATAACATGAAATATTTTTTATCTAAAAAAGACCTATATAATATAAAATGTGTTAAATTTTTCTTTGAAAAAAGACATGAAACATGTCGTGACATGCCAAACCAATGCTGTCTCTGATTGGCTTGCCCTGGCAGCACTCAAATGCTTCACAGAGTGGGCGGGTCTTTGTGCCATGAAGGCAGTGCTCATATGGCACAAGCCTGTCATGAACGACCCTCCTGTTACCCCCGATGCACCCTGAACGCACCAGTCCAACCACGGCCATATTTGAGCATGTACATGTTGGATATAGATGCATACAGACACGACCTACGTGTTCACATGTGAGCTCTGCGAGCAGAAAACAACAATAATTTTGACTTTTTTTCGATTTTTCCCTCTCGAGTTGGGAGGCATATTTCTTCTGGCATGTGAATTTTTTGTAGGCTATTATAATTTGTTTCACATACACCATATGTTGATTTATTTAACACTGAGTTAAATGAGTATAAGTAGTTGCTAAAGCTACTTTTTTTAGCAGTAGTTTTACAAACTACATTTCTCTAGGGGTAAAAATGTAGTTTGTTCAAACTACTGCCAGGATGAACTACATCTAGTTTTACAAGCTACGCTTGCAAAGTAGTTTCCCCAACACTGCTGGTAAGTCACGGAAATATGTCTCAGCACAGCGTCGCTCTGATCGATCAGACCTCTTTTTTGGTTTTGGTTAATTGTTTAAACTGGTGTTTTTTGTGTGATGATGTAAGATAACTTTATCAACCAGTCTTTTATATTTTAATACTTTAATATCAGCTGTAATATCATGTATCAGATTGCAGGTCTGTATTTCTGACTTACAGAACGATTGTGGAACATTTGGTGTCACTGAGACGTTGTTTGTCTGTTGATGGACGGCGTTGTACTCGTGTCCAGTCTGGATGACATCACTACCTCGCTGAGTCCATCAGACTGTCTCACAACAGACTTTTCTTTACTGCTTTAAACAGTCAGAATCACACTGTGGCCTGATGGAGTCACTCTTCATTGTTCAGCTTGATTTGGTGTTCATTCAGTTGGTGGCAGAGTCATCCTCACCAACCACACCTGCTGTCGTACTGAAGTCCTCCTGCTGAGTCTGGACTTTAAGTGTTAAAGGAAGTGTAACCTGAGGGCAGGTGGAACACAACGACCTGCATGTGTTCTGACTGCACTGCTGCACCGTTGCAAAACAGGATGTGGGGAACCTGCAGCACTTGTTGTTTAACATGTGTCGTTCTATCTCTGGTCTGGGTCTTCTGTCTGAGCCGTCTCACCCTTTGACCTTGTTGGCTGTTGATTTTATACTCCTGTACTTATACTTATACCTTTATACTTTTATTTTCTGATCTTTAAACCCCCAAAAAACTGTAAAACCTGAATAAAACTGGGTTGTATGTTGTACATCCCAACCAAAGTCTTTTTGTTGGCTCCTCTCTCTGATGTCATTATCAGTTTATTGTTTTATTAATTACATTAAGAAATTAAAAACAAGTCGGAGGACATCAAGAAACAAAACATTAAAACAAGTTCAACATATAAAAATAAGCTACAATAGAAAAAAGAATAGTAATAAGAGACGAGACAATAAAAGTTAGAGTGCAGTTCTGACTGCAGCTTTGGCTCCCTGTGATTGGCCGACAGTAGAGTCACATTAAAGTGTGTTTAACATCAATGAAATACTTTATAAACTATGTATTAGTTATTGTTTAATAGAAAGTTGTAACTGATGTTCATAATTTTGTAAATGGTCAATAAATACTGTGAAGTTCACTCATAAACATGGACGCCATTAGGAAGTAACAACTGATGTGTTTAACCTTTACAATTACTAAATCCTATTATCTATAAATATACTGTTTGTTATTGATATAATGTGTTTCCCATGTTAATAAGTAGTTTTGAGCATTGAATAAGTTTAAATACATTTAAGTCAATTTTGGCCTTATTAGTTTTTTATCTTCTTCTTCTTCTGTCAGAATTTGAGTCCAGTTTTCATCAATGTTCCTGATGTATGGGTCAGGGTGAGGGGTGTGTCCTCAGTCACACCTTTTCATAATTTAATTAAATAACTGTTGCAATAAGTGTTCTGCTATGTGTGTGTGTGTGTGTGTGTGTGTGTGTGTGTGTGTGTGTGTGTGTGTGTGAACTCACAGACAGTTTCTGTTTCTGCATATAGATTAGAAACACAAATATCTGCAGCTGCATCTTTACAAGAAGTCACATGATTTAGAGGAACGGAGGGGCTACTTAAAGTCCAGTGAAGAGGCAGTCTGCTGCAGTCAGCCGTCTGAGTGAACACAGAGAGTTTACAGTCAGTCTGTCTTTCTCTACCAACTTTATTCAAAAAGTCTAAAGTTGTCATGATCACTTTAATTGTATTTATTTAATGTTTTCCCCCTAAACAGTCAATTACTACGGAGCCCTGGAGGTGACATGGATGTGTTTCTTTTAACTTGTATGCATAAGATACATATAGATGAACGCATCTATATGAAATTAACTAAAACGTTAAAAAAAAAAAAAACATCCATGTCACCTCCAGGGCTCCGTAAATTATACATAATGTAGCTGTAGCTATATCTGTGACCGTCGAGCCCTTTTTTTTCTTTTTGCCCCTGCCCTTCAAAAAACCTGTGCACGCCACTGCTTTGTACTGTGATCAGCTGAAGGTATTCTGCTTGTATTTACGTTATAATCAACATCCCAACTGTTGTGAATCAAGGCAGAAACCTTCATCATGTCTTCCTCGAAGGGACAGGTAAGGTGTCCTCGCTGTGGCGGCGTGCTTGGATGTGAATCTGTAAGACATCGTCACAGTGACATATAAATATCATTATTAAAGGAGCAGTCTGTAGTTTCAGAGAAGAAATTCATATTTTAATGGAGTTTTAATATTTACAAAATGTATGAGGTAATAATGATAATAATAAGATCAAGAAGAAGAAGAAGAATCATTTTCTTTGTGTTAAAATTGATTCAGTAACATTGGGAACAAAATAAAATGTTTTTCATAAATGTGTCAATTCCACACAGAATACTACTTCCTGTTTATTATCCTCACAAATGTCATCATGAAACTGTTTTCAGTGCTGAGCACTTCACCTGTTTTCCACATTGCAGTGTCACTTTTCATTAACAGCCTCAAACATGATGATAAATATTGTGGACTCAACTTTACTGCAGCATGAGGACATGATGTTCAGCTTCTTGTGACAATATTGACTTTAAACAAAATTACACCACCGCTACACAGTTCTAGGTCACTTAGAAATGTCCTCGTTTTTCATGGAAAGCCTTGTTTATTCAAATAAAATAACATTCACATGATCAAAAATTCAGTTATCGCATTATTAATGAGGTAAATTATATTCTAGCTGTAAATGGCTGATTTTCATTGGAACATGTACATTTGTGTTCAGAGGACCAGAGTCACCATCACTCCTGTGGTCCAATAACACATTGTGTTAGATAATCCAAGTGTGTTGGGATAAAAGCTCATTGATCATTAAACAACCTTTAGAAGACACTAACTCATTTTACTTACAGGACGCCTCTGGAGGAACACTCTGATCAATCTGAACAGAGTGAAGATGATCAGGAGGAAGAGGAGAGCAAGCAGACTGAAACTGAACAAAGGAAAGACAGTCAGCAGGCCGAACAGACTGGACGTGATCAGGGAGATGATGAAAAGGATGATGAGGATAAAGAAAGAGGTGTGTGTGTGTGAGATCAACCAAACACCTTCTGGAACAATTAGGATCGCGTTGCTTAATGTTCAGTCAATGAACAAAAAAGAAGAATTGATCTCAGAGCTCATAACACAAAACAAACTGGATCTCTTACTCATAAACAAGACGTGGGTCAAACCAAAAGGATTAAAAGTCCTCCGCAGGGCTTCACCAAAGGGCTTCAAGGCTCACTATCGGGTGAGGCCGGGTAAAAAAAAAGGAGGAGGGGTGGCGAATCTGTTCTCAGAGGCATTGCAGAGAAAACCAAAACCCTCTGACTCTCCAGACAAAAAGATAAAGACAAAGACCTTTGAGTTTGTTGTCACAGAGCTGCATCATAATGATTGGGACCAACCAGTCATGATCATCAATCTGCATCATCCACCAGGATACAACAAGCAACGATTCCGCAGGTTTCTGGACGAGTTTCAAAGTCTCCTGGATGAAGTCAAGAAGAACTACAGCAGCTTCATTGTGACTGGAGATTTCAACATCCGTCCACAAAAGGAGAGAGGTGCTATACTGACGAGTTTTATCATGTTTGGCCGCTCTATAACCTGACGCAGCATGTAGACGAGCCAACACATGAAGGAGGAAACACTCTGGATCTGGTCCTCACCTCAAATGTGGAAATCTCTGGTCTCATTGTTCGGAATGATGGAATATCAGATCATTACACCGTTTATTTTAATGCAAAGCCAAAAGACACAAGAGAGAAAACTGAAGAAAACGAGAATGAAGAGCAGAAACGATTCAGACAGACGGAGGAATAGAAACTGAATAATTCTCTGAAATGTGAAAGTAGCTGATTTAGCTCTAATATATTTCAGATTCAGAATACTTCATTAATCCCCGGGGGGAAATTGTTTTTGTTCCAATGCTCCGTGCAAAGTAGAAATACAGCATGAATGGAAACAAGAGATAAAGATGAAGATATAAATAAAATACTAAAATAGACAATGAAATAAAATAAAATATTAAAGTAGACAATAAAATAAAAATAATAAAATAGTAAACTAGACAATCTTAAATATATACAGTATACAACTAAATGGTTGGAGCGTTATAAATGATATGATAATGAGTAGTTATATTGCTTGTTTTGTTTTATGAATAGCCAAGTGAGTCCAATAATCAGAGGGAGGAGTTGTACATTTTGATGGCCACAGGCAGGAATGACTTCCTGTGGCACTCACCACTGATGGCCTCACCTGCTTCAGTCCTCTCTCCTCTGAAGATGTTCTCACATTAGTGACGTATAATCGGGCCACCACCTGTTCCCTGGACCAGATTCCCTCCTCCCTTCTCCAAAACATCTCTCAGGACATCCTTCCATTCCTCACCTCTCTGATCAGCTCCTCCATCACTTCAGGCCTCCAGCTCCTCAACACAGCCACAGTAAAGCCGCTCCTACAGAAACCCACCGTGGAACATGCCGTCTACAACCAGCTGTCCTCCTAATGCACCTTTCAGGTCACATGGAACAGCTCCTTGTTTTCTGGAACCTGGTGTTCCTCAAGGCTCAGTATCAGGACCGGTTCTGTTCTCACTAACACTAGAGGCTCTGCAGTCACATCACATGGATTCTCTATCCACTGTTCTGCTGACGACACCAACTGTTCCTCTCTTTCCCCTCGTCCTCCTCCAACAGCCACGTTGTGACGCTCATCTCTGAATGTCTGCATCATCTCTGCTTGGACAGCTGCTCATCACCTCAAACTCAACCTGAGTGAACCTGAACTCCTCTTCATCCTGGGACAGACTGCCCTCACATGGACCTGTCAGTCACTGTCCAGGACGTCACAGTATCACCTTCATCGACGGTGAGGAATCTTTATTTTGGCGGGGTGTGAGATTGTGAGACCTCCTTCCTGTATTGTTTGTTTTGTATTAAGAGTATTTAAACAGAAAGCTTATTCTCTCTCTCACACACACACACACACACACACACACACACACACACACACACACACAAACGCACACACACACACACAGTGAACACATCCTGTTTATATAATCACGTTCAACTACATTCTATGTACTGAGTTATTGTTTGTCACAGGAAGTAAAAACAAAAGTAAAAACGAACAGGATAATTATGATCTTATTGTTTGTGTTCAATAAAAGACTTTTGAACCTTCATGCTATCTGTTTAATGTTGTACAAGACTGAATGTTGTTAACCTCTACACTGGTATTGTTATTATTATTATTATTATCATTATGATAATAATAATAATAACAATAATAATAATAATAATAATAATAATAATAATAATAATAATAATGGATCATAAAAATGTCTAAGAAAAGTTAATTCAGTTGTTTTGTTTTGTTTTGTTTTGTTTTGACTTATTTTGGCGGGGTGTAGGATATCAATCAATCAATCAATCAACTTTATTTATAGAGCACTTTTCATACATTGGTATGTAGCACAAAGTGCTTTACATAAGAAAAATAAAACAATATAAAAGAAAGCCCCTCCCTCCCACCTTCCATACTATATACACGCACACAAGCATATATACACACACACACACACACACACACACACACACACCTGCACACTCTTACTACTGGCAATAAAGAGACATGGCAAGGCACTGAGCATTGAGGAAACGCCACCTTTGGGTCCGTGCACACCGGGAGAAGTCACAGTCTGTGTCACGGGGGCACCAGTGCCCAGGCCCCCCCGACCCCGACAGACAACATCTGGCCGGGCCGAAGGGACCCAGGGACAGGGCCCCAGCAGCAACCCAGACACAGCTCCCAGTGTGGAGGACCCCCCTGAGGAAACTCTGGAGTTAAAACCTTAAAAAATAATAATAAAAAGAAAGACATAAGATAAGGTAAAAACCATGACAAAAGATAGGTAGAGTGAACAGCTAAAAGAATAAAATACATACGATAATAAAATAAAATAAAATATTATAAAAAAGTAAAAATTTGGAGCAACAAAATAAAATACAATAGAACCACATAAGAATGGAATAAGAATTTAAGATATTAGTTAAAAGCCTGATTTAAAAGGTGTGTCTTCAACCTTCCCTTAAAAATATCAACAGTCTCTGCAGACCTGAGGTTCTGTTCCACAAGCGGGGGCCATAGTGGCTAAATGCCGCCTCACCGTGGGTTTTAGTTCTTGGTTTTGGTATGGATAAAAGGCCGGTGCCGGAGGACCTCAGGGTCTGCGAGGGTTAATATGGTAAAAGCAGGTCAGATGAGTAGGAGGGCGCAAGGCCATTAAGACATTTAAAAACCAGTAAAAGAACCTTAAAGTCGATCCTGAAGCGGACGGGGAGCCAATGCAGTGACTTTAAAACTGGTGTAATGTGCTCCCGCCCTCTGGTCCTCGTCAGCACGCGTGCAGCTGAATTTTGTAATAATTGGAGATTTAGAGTACTCTTTTTTTGGAAGACCAGAGAGCAGGGCATTACAATAATCTAAGCGACAGGAGATAAAAGCATGCATTAGCACCTCCGTACTGGCCTGGGAGAGAAACGGGCGGACTCTGGCTATGTTCTTAAGATGATAAAAACCTATTTTTGTCATATTTCTGATTGTGGAATAAAATTCAGTTCAGAATCAAAAATCACGCCCAGATTTTTTACTGATTGTGTTGGTTTAAGATCTTGTAGTTTTGGAAAAAGTTTCTCTCTCTGGCCTTCAGGACCTATAACTAAAACCTCAGTTTTGTCCTTGTTGAGCTGTAGGAAATTCACTGCCATCCATGACTTAATGTCTACAATACAGTTAAAAAGGGCATCAACTTGCTCTGTGTCATCAGGAGACACCGCGATGTACAGTTGTGTATCATCAGCGTAACTATGGAAGCTGATGCCGTGCCTCCTGATGACGTCCCCAAGAGGAAGCATATAGAGATTAAAAAGTAGTGGACCTAAAATTGACCCTTGGGGAACCCCACATCCAATTTCATGGGTTCCCGAGGAACATGTATCCAAACTTACATAAAAACATCGGTCTGTGAGATAAGAACAAAACCAGTTGAGGACAGTACCAGAGAGGCCGACCAGATGGCTAAGTCTGTTTAATAAAATGTGATGGTCTACTGTATCAAAAGCGGCGCTTAGATCCAGTAGAACCAACACTGATATATGTCATACTGTACTTTATGTTAGTTTTGCCTGACTGACTGAGGGAAACGCCTCAGTTAGTTTTTTTTTGTTCAAGAAGAAACATACCGCAGCTCAGTGGGCTAGGTGTGAAGATAAGCATCATTTCTGAAGCTGCTTTTTTTCCGAGAAGTCACATGACTTACAGAAACTGAGCTGCTGAATAAAGATAAAGACGTTCTGCTGCAGTCGCTCAGACGAACCAGAGCTGAGTTCACTTTCTCTCAAACTTTCTTTGAACGCAACTTCATTCCAACAGAACTTCCAGCAACAGGTGAGAAACGTTTCTGTTGTTGCTGCAGATCTTTATGTTAACATCTTTATGTTAGAGTTCTGTATGTTTTTGTTTGTTTTTATAAAAATATGTTTATTGAAGGTTAGGAATAACAACATAAAAAAACAAAAACACATATAAATGCTCTGGTCATTTAGGCAGAAAGATTTCCATTAATGTAATCAAGAAATGACTTCCATATTCTTTCAAAGGCATTCATTTATAGTGCAGGAGACGGATCAGAAAGTCCAGACGTATATATTCCATTATTGTCCTGTGCGTCCCACAGCTGAGGGGGCTTTATCTGAGATCCAGTGCTGAAGAACGTTTTTCCTGGCACAAAACATCACAACATCAGTTTTTTCTGATAGATGTGAGTTACACGGCTACTGGGAAGACTCAAAAAGAGATAAACCGGGTCAAGTTCAAGCTCCTTCTTCAGAACCTTTCGTATTTCAAATAAGACATCACTCCAATACTTTTGTATCTTAACACAGGACCAGAAGCAGTGAGTAAGATCACCAATTCCTGTTACATTTAAGACAAGAGTTCTGAATGTTTCACGCACAGGGGGACAGATTGTGAGAGAATTTTACTCTACTTTTACTTTCTTTTTTTATCATGTCAGTGTGTTTAAATTAACTTTCCTGTGTGTCAGCTCATATTCTGCACATACACTCCTCGTATGTTTTGTTTGATTAAAGATCTGTTAAGTATATGTCTAAATGAGGACCCAAATGCAGACACACACATAGGTGGCAGGAAATGGGGGAACAAAAAGCGTGCTTTATTAGCAAAACAAAATTAATACAAAAAACAAGTGATTCTAGTCACACAAGCTGGTCACAAAGACAAAATATCAACTAAAAGGTTCAAAAAACAAAGTGCAAATCAAAACGAGAAGAAACCAAAAACCTACCAAATGGGAGACGCGAGGAACAACAGACCAAGACAGGATAACAAGACAGACTGACGGAGTAACGGGGAACGTCACAGAAAAAAAAAGCCAACAAATGACGGAGAACAAAGACTATAAACTGTGACGAGATGATCAGGAACAGGTGAGGTAATGAAGGAAAAACACAGAGAAGGAAAAACACACAGGAGAAACTGAAAGCAAGAAGAGTCACACAAGGGCATGATTTCAAAATAAAACAGAAAACACAACAAAAGACACTGAATTATAACAAGATCGATACCTCAGACGGTCTCTAGTTATTTCTATTTTTTCTTTTTTCTTTTTTTGTGTCAATGTAGGATCAATAACTATAAGATGACGATGGGGAAACTAAAGGAACTTTGTTTTCGTAGCGTTCATGTTCGAGGCTTCATGTGGTGAACAGCTGACACACTCAGTGGATCAATAACAGTCGTTCTGCTGAGAAAGCTGAAGTGTTCATTGTTGTTCAGTAGCGTGATGTCGTCACTGTTCTGAGCCAACAGGAAGATATATTGTGGGAAGATGGCCGACATTTAATGTGACCTTATAAGACAGTTGTAGTACAATAATTACATTTATTATTTTAAACATCTGATTATTGTATTTGATGGCCGTCACATTCAGAATGATTGAACATTTATAACATCAGTTGGAACATGAAACATCTTTAATATAAAAGTCTGTACGGATTCAGCTGAACTGTAAAGCCTGAAACACACCGGGCCAACCGTTGGCCATCTGAGGTGTTTGGGGAGACTCGGACGACTTCACGAACAAATCTGTTCAGTGTGTTCAGCTGCGTTGGAAGCTTTTGGAACTGCGGGAACTGCATCTGCTCTGATTCAACATGCGAAGTCTGAGGAAGTTGGCTGTCGGCCGTCTGGGCCATTGGATTACTCTGTTTGTTTGTGTGCCAGCTAATCAGCGCAGTGTGTGGGAGGGGCAGAATACTGTGTGTGCTTTGTTTTTAAATGCACTCTGTTCCATCATTTCCTGTTTTCATGTTTTGGAGTACTGGCACGAGTATAGCACCACCTTCTGTTGAGGAGGCCTATTGCATCTCGAGCAAGCGCAGAACATACACGCTACTGTGTAGTTGGCAGCTGCCAAACGGGTCAGACACGAGGCAACGCAGTGGTCGGATAAAGGCAGTTGGCCGTTGGTTTGAGTCTGGTCGGTGTGTGGGGGTCTGAAGTCTGAAGGATTTACTAAACGCTGCGTTCCTCTTTAATGAACATGTCACACAGCGTCCCAGCTGGTTTGTTATCAGGGTTTTAGTATTTGGATAAAAGTTAATCTGAAGGTCCACTTCAGAGCTTTGACTTGTGCTACATGACACATGACACAGTTTCCTCTGGTGTCCTCTGATCGTCTCCTGACCTTCTCTTACAGACCTCATCACGCTGTAGCAGCTCTCTGGTTTCTGCTTGAAGGATCAGGAGGACACACAAACCTTCATCATGGCCACCGCTGATCAGCTGGTGGAGCTGATGTTCTCCTGGATCGAGCAGTGGGAGAACTGTGCAAAGAAGCTGAAGAAACTGGCTGATGAGTTGGAGACACTCAGGATGAATTGCAACGCTGCAGAATGTGTTGGCAGCAAAACGGTGGCTGGAGCAGCAACTCTGATTGGAGCCGGTGTGGCCACTTTCTGTACTGGCGGAGCAGCTGCTCCTTTAGCTCTTGCAGGAGGAGTACTTGGTGGTGCAGGTGTCGCTGTATCTGTGACTGCTAAGATCATTGAGCACTTTTCATCCAGCGACACACTGAAAGATGCTGAGGAGATAGAAGATAAGAACAATGCGATTGCAGAAATAATCCAGAATCTGTTCGAGCAGCTGAAGGCCGAGGTGAAGACGATGTATCCCTCTGCTGACCCAGATCAAGTCGACCGACATGTCATGACTTCATTTATGAGAGCCGTGGCCAGAGGAAGTGGCCTGAAGCTGAACTTCAATTCCAGCCAACATGAGAGTTTTTATCCTACAAGACGGGGAATCAGACAGAACTCACTCAACAATTCTGCAGTGGCAGCTGGACTGACAGCAGTTTGTGGTATTTTCAAAATGTTCTCACTGAAAACTGCTGGGAAAATGTCTGCAGCAGGATTGAAGACTGGAGACCAAGCCCTGGTAAGATTCAGTAACTACACTCATTGTTTGATCATCACACAGTAAATCACAGCAGCTCTTTTCACACAGAGGAGATGCATTATCACCGCAGCGTTGGTTCTCAAATTCTCCACTGTTGTTCGTTCAAACAGAGTAAATCATCTCCACCTTAAAGACGAACAGCTGTGTAATTCTCAGAAAGCAGTTCTGTGTCGTGCATTTGGGTTCGGTATCTGTTGTTACCATAACATTGACTATTGATCTTCATCATCAGATTGTGGAGGGAGCCGTTAAAATGGGGTTTGCTCTTCCTGAGGTCATTGACAACTGGACAGACCTGATCAAGAAGAATCATGAGACTGAAGCGAGCCGATCAATGAGAGACACAGCTGACAACATCCTAAAGAACTGCAGCACACTGAGATCTGAGTTTGACAACATGAGGTATGATAATTGATTATTGATTATTGATTATTGATTATGGGTGTCGCTGCATTTAACTCTGTTTCTGTACACAGGTCAGACATTTCATCCACTGATCATTCCCAACATGAAGATACGTCTTCAGAGCAAAATGTGTTTGTTAGCAACGACTGATGTTTCTGAATGATGCTAACTAATTTAATTCACAGGACGGATCTTGAGGAGATGGACAGAAGACAACGAGAAGAGGAGGAGTGGGCCAGAAAACGAAGAGAAGAGGAGGAGGACAGAAGACGAAGAGAGGAGGGGGAGGACAGAAAACGAAGAGAGGAGGAGGAGGCCAGAAAACAACGAGAAGAAGAGGAGGACAGAAGACGAAGAGAGGAGGAGATGGACAGAAGACAACGAGAAGAGGAGGAGTGGGCCAGAAAACGAAGAGAAGAGGAGGAGGCCAGAAAACGAAGAGAAGAGGAGAAGGACAGAAGACGAAGAGAGGAGGAGGACAGAAGAAGAAGACTTGTCCTTCTGGTAGTTGGTCTGCTCATCTGTTTAGTTTTCAGCTATTACAGAAGAAACATTATGAGTTCAGATCCAGTTCAAGAGAAGAGTGTAAACCTGATGACTCAATCAGATCAGAGACATGTGATTGAACACTGTGATCAGTCTGAACAGACTGGAGGAGAACAAGAGAAAAACAGTCAGCAAACTGAAGGTGAACAAAATATTAACAGTCAGCAGGCCGAACAGACTGGAGGTGATCAGGGAGATGATGAGAGGGATGATGAGGATAAAGAGAGAGATCAGTGTGAGATCTACCAAACACCTCCTGGAACAATCAGGATCGGGTTGTTCAATGCTCAGTCGATGAATGATAAAGAATTCTTGATCTCAGAGCTCATAGAACAAAACCACCTGGACGTCTTTCTCACAACAGAGACGTGGTTAACAGATGATACAGCAGTCAGAGTCCTCAGAGAGGCTTCACCAGAAGGTTTCAGGTTCCATTCTCAGGTGAGGGCGGATGGTAGAAGAGGAGGAGGGGTGGCCAACCAGTTCTCAGAGGAACTGCAGGGAGAACCAATTCACTTTAACTATCTAAACATAGAGACCTTTGAGTTTGTTGTCACAAAGCTGCAACGTGATGATTGGGACCAACCAGTCGTGATCATCAATCTGTATCACCCACCAGGATACAACCAGCAACAATTCCGCAGGTTTCTGAATGAGTTTCAAAGTCTCCTGGATGAAGTCAAGAAGAACTACAGCAGCTTCATTGTGACTGGAGATTTCAACATCCATGTTAATAATGAAAGGAGGTCCTTTACTGATGAGTTTTATCATGTTTGGCAGCACTATAACCTTACGCAGCATGTAGACGAGCCAACACGAGGAAAAAACCCTCTGGATCTGGTCCTCACCACAAATGTGGAAATCTCTGGTCTCTTTGTTCAGCATGATACAGACTCAGATCATTACACCGTTTATTTTAATGCAAAGCCAAAAGACACAAGAGAGAAAACTGAAGAAAACGAGAACAAAGAGCAGAAACGGTTCAGACAGTCGGAGGAATAGAAACTGGATAATTATCTGAAATGTGAAAGTAGCTGATTCAGCTCTAATATATCACCTGATGTAACTGTGATCATGAAGTTTCTACTAAGTATTAATTCCATCTGATCAGACAAGGTGGTTATTTTTATCCTATTTCTAACTAAAGATTAAATTTAAATGAAACATGTTGCTAAAATAAACTATCAAAATAATTCAGGAGAATAAGAGCAGAGGAAGAAAACAAAGAGCTGAAGTCTGTTCATTGGTTCTAAATGGAGACGGCTCAGAGACCCATTTACTCAGAGGTCCATCCAGAAAGCTCCTCCTCCTCCTCTCACCTCTGATGGCCTCACCTGCTTCAGTCCTCTCTCCTCTGAAGATGTTCTCACATTAGTGACGTCTAACCGGGCCACCACCTGTTCCCTGGACCCGATTCCCTCCTCCCTTCTCCAAAACATGACGATGGTTCTGGTCCTCAAGGCCGTCAACAGAACTGTACCAAACCCTGGTCAGCCCACACGGCCCAGAGAGAGCACTGCACTCTTCTCCATCAGCGGGCCGGCTGGTACCGCCATCACTGAGAGCAAACAAAGCTGCTCAGAGAAGTCACGACTCTACTCTGTTCTGGAGCCTCAGTGGAGGAACGAACTCCAGACCAACATCAGGACAGCAGAGTCTCTCTGTCTGCAGCAGGAGACTCAGGACTCTCTGTTCAGACTTCACCTCCACCTGCAGAGCAGGACTCCCTCCAACACCCCCCAAAAGAATGTATGCACATGTATGTTTGTACCATCAGCACTTCAATCACAGCACTTATGTACTTAAACAGCAGTTTTGATCCTCAGATGACGGCTTGACAATTGTTTCTATATTTCTTTTTACTCTGTTGACGGTGATGTCGTGTTTCTCTCTTGTGACAAATGAACTTATTGTAAATCATTTTGGACAAAAGTGTCTGCTGAATGTCTTCAATGTAAATGTAAATGTAAATGTAAATGTAAATGTGAATGTGATTGGTTGGTCAGAATTCTCTGACTGGGTGAAAAATACTGCAGCTTCCTCTTTTGACATTTTACCATCACACCTGCTGACCTGGCTCCTCTTGGTTTGATTTATTTTAGCGGGGTGTGAGATTTTAGGTTTGTTTTGTGTGTGATTTATTTTGGTGGGGTGTGAGATTGTGAGAGCTCCTTCCTGTATTATCTGTGTTGTAATCAGAGTATTTAAACAGAAAGCTTATTCACACACACAGTGAACACACACTGTACACTGTAAAAGTGTAACATGCAGTTGTTCACTCAAACTAATTATTGCCATTTGAAACAAGATAAAATTATTGATTTGATTGTGAAACTCATTATTTTTGCATTTAGAGACATCAAGTTTGATTTGTACTGAACTAAATATATGTCCAAAGGATCCAAAACAATTTTTTTGATTTCTCTCAAATTATAATTTTTTCTTCATGACCTGCAGGTTATATTGAGTCAAATGTGAATTGTGCATGCACATTGCAAAGTCAGATTACATGTTACAAGTCCCTTATGCTCTCTTTCAGCATGCTGGCCAAAACGCACCATTTGACATCGCGGATATCGTTTACTTTAGTAGCAAAACAGTTGCTGATAATTAAAGTTTTAATGTTCTAGTCCAGGGTTACTCACATATTGACCATTAAAGATGAATAAATACATTTAAAATTATCTGTTGGCCAAGTGTCTTAACGCCCCTTGTGGACTGTGGCGCAAAGACTCTTGGGTATTCTGTTGGAGTTGGTGTAATTATGGTTCATAAATGTGTGAATAAGATGATGTGTAATACAGTTGTGGATTAATTCACATCCCTGTTCTGAGGTTAAATTGTGTCAAGTTAACAAAGATGATAAAAAGTTGGTACCGTGAGTGAAGGAGTGTTTGCTGGGAGAGGCTTCCCGGAGTGTTACTCTATCTAACCACAAGGAAGTAGTAGGTGGGTCTCTGATTAGAGCATTTCTATTTATAGTACATGTGCTCTCAGAGGTTTAACTGCTGTAGTGGTATTTATAGAGTTTACCAAACAGGAAGTAAATGTTAATTCTCAAGGAAAGTTGACTATGATGAGAAATATAGTCAGGTCATATGTAAATGATTGAAGTTGAGACAATGCAAACAATTCAAATTAATTTAGTTAAAAGTGAATACATTAGGTTGGTTCAATAACTAAATTGTTAAGGAAATCATTTGGATCAAGGCAAAGAATTTAGATTGAGTCAAGTGCAGTATTATTGTTTACATCAACATAAAATAATCAGGTCATAAGAAGTTACTCAATTTAGATTCAATGAAGTAAAATATTTTAGATGTGATATCTGGACATCAATTTTTTTAGTTTCAGCTAGGTTATACTTATTTCACTGTACACACAGAAGAAGCTCTGCTGCAGTCAGACAGACGACCAGCACAGAGACTTTATCTCATTTAAAACTTTATTCTAACTTTTCTGTTGTTGCGTCTCATGCTGCAGATCTTCTTGTTAATATCTTCATCGATTGTTGGTGTTTTTATTGTAATTCATCCAGGTTTAAGATCCAGGTTCTGTCTCTGGTCTGGGTCTTCTGTCTGAGCTGTTTCACACTTTGACCGTGTTGGCTGTTGATTTTATACTCCTGTACTTATACTTATACCTTTATACTTTTATTTTCTGATCTGTAAACCAGCCAAAAAAACTGTAAAACCTGAATAAAACTGGGTTGTATGTTGTACATCCCAACCAAAGTCTTTCTGTTGGCTCCTCTCTCTGACGTCATGTGACCAGTTTATTGTATTATTAATTACATTAAGACATTAAAAACAAGTCGGAGGACATCAAGAAACAAAACATTAAAGCAAGATCAAAGTATAAAAATAAGCTACAATAGAAAAAAGAATATTAATAAGAGACGAGACAAAAAAAGTTAAAGATATTAATAAAATGGAGAGCTTTGGCTCCCTGTGATTGGCCGACAGTAGAGTCACATTAAAGTTGTTTAACATCAATGAAATACTTTCTAAACTATGTATTTATTGTTTAATAAAAAGTTGTAACTGATGTTCATAATATTGTAAATGGTCAATAAATACTGTGTAGTTCACTCATGAACATTATTTGGACGCCATTAGGAAGTTTCAACTGATGTTTTTAATCTTTACAATAACTAATTCTTATTAACTATAAATTCACCATTTATCACTGATGATTATTAATATAATGTGTTTCCCATGTTAAAAAGTTGTTTTTTTAGCATAGAAATACATTTAAATATATAATATGTTTAAGTCAAATTTGGCCATATTTGTTTTTTATCTTTTTCTGTCAGAATTTGAGTCCAGTTTTCATCAATGTGCTCCCACTGTTATTATATTCTCTGTGTGCAATATCACCAGACTCCCTTTCAAATCGATTGATTTTAAGAGTTGTTGCATCATGAGGAGAAACTGAATGAACTCTGTGAAACAGCTGCAGCATTCTCTGACTCTTTGGTGCCTTCTTGTACATTCAGCATCAAATAAAATGTATTGAGATGTGGTTAGGGTAAAAAACCTGTTACATCTCTGGAGAAAGTCAGACTCCCTTTAAAAAATTTTAATCTGGTTGCGTTGGGAGAGACTGTATGAATGTTGTGCAGCGCTGTCTACATCACAGTCTGAACTATTTTTTACTACTTGTTCTTTCGGCAATTATTAAACATGAAGATGTTTATGTCTCTGTGAAAAAAAATATGTTTTATCAGTTTTATCTGTCTGTCCACCTGTGACGTCAGGACGGAGGATCGAACCAATCAGCTTCTCAGAACCCTAAAAACGACTTATTAGGCGCGTTCAAGTTGAACTCCTGCTGACTGACCGCAGGGGCGGAGCTACAAACGCTGCTATGAAGTCTGACCCTCTCTCTTCCTGTAGACGTGACGTGACTCGGCTGAGCTTGCGGTGTTTTGCCTTCCTCATCTGGGAAGAAGTGGAGGAAACTGAAATTCCATTAATGTTCAGTTTTCGATCAGTTTTCTTACCTGATGCTGTGGGAACTTTGCTGGCCTTTTTCTCATATTAGTCCCCTTCAGAAATTATTCAATCTGAGATGTTCAAAATAGTCGTCAACCTAAACATGTAATTTCTTTGTAATTGCTTCACTTCAAACGGTCACACAGTGGAGCATCAACTGTAGATGAAAAGCCTAAATGTTGTCTTACTGTAAATTATCATGTTCTGTTTTCCTTGTAATGTCACCATTAAATACATTTGAACTTTGTCTGTCTGGTACATTATAGTAAGTCTTGCCCAATAACAATACAATACAATACAATCATCGTGAACTCGCCTTTTGAATTCAGTTAAGAAACTCAAACGTCATCGTGCTTTTGATTCAGCTCCTCGCGCTCTGTGTCTACCTGACAGGTGCCGGTCCAACATGGCGGCGACAGCAGTGATGGCTGAGAGCAGGTGTGCTACAGCAGCTGAGCAGCAGGGGGCGCCACCAGCCCGTCTGTGCTCATCTGGGTTTACTTTCACTTTCAGCGGTCAGTCAGAAGATCTGCAGACTGGAACTGGACCGGAACATCTGGACACGTCTCTCTGCGCTGAGGTAAGAATCTCTCTTTACCTGAAGAAGCCTGAGAATCCGTCTGACTGCCTCTGATCGTCCTCAGCAGTCAGTCTGAGATGTGCTGCCGGTTTTACAGAGACAAGAGAAAATGACGTCAATCTGAGGGATCAGACCACGTGATTGATTATAGAGAGAGATGATAAAGTTCTGATCCGGTCTGAACTTGGTCAGAATCTCACACATGATGTTTGCCAGTTTGTTGTACTCAGCAGGTGGAAGGTCCAATGGGAGCTCCATCCGGCCCCGACACACCCAAAGGACATCACTGCAGGACGCCTTCACCACAACTGTGACGTTTATAATTCCACATATTCGACATGCTGATACTATCACAGATATATTGGCACCGGCCTTTATGTTGTCCGACATGCACCGATATGATTTAAAACTATAATGCACAAAAACATGCTTGGTGTGATTTAACTTGGTGTAGTGACACAGTTTGTCCAGCAGAGTGAAATGTAACAGCTGCCTCACTAATAAACTATAAACCAGCACCAACATAACACAGCCGCCATGTTCTGAACAGACACACTGCTGATAAAAAGTAACATTTTAGTTTTAGAACATAAATTGCAAACTTTTATTGATCTGATAATTATTTATCCTTATACAATTGGGAGTCTGCACAGGGTGTTTTATTTTGAAGATTTACTGGATGCTCCATGCTGTTCCTGTGTCTCTGACTTCCTGTCCATCCTGCTCCATATCTCAGCAGGATCTGGTCCAACAGTGGCGCTGTGAAGATATTTTTAATGGCGTTTTAAAGATATATATCAATTATTTGTCCAATAAGCGTTTCTTCTGCCATGGATGTATAAGCTGTGTTACAGGGACTGGATCCTCACAGAGTACTGGACAAATACACAACTTTAAATTGTATTCAGTGATTTGGGTTGAACCGGGTCATGGTTCAGGAGAAACCCCACAGCAGCTCTGGACACTGAGCTTTACTGGTTGCTAAGCAACTGCTTATAAATGTATTGATAACCAGCAGCTTCTTAATAAACACCTCCGGACCGGAGCTGGACGCAGCCAGAGAACCACAACAGAGGCCAGTACCAGTACAGAGGTGATTTACGATAGCTAGCAGTAGCTTTGTTGCTAATGTAACAGCTAACTGCTGCTACATGAAGTTAGCTGCTGAAACCTGGAGAGCATCTGTGTGCAGAGCAGGTACCAGAGGGGTCGAACGATGGCACATTGTCCACGAGTTAATCACTCACAGATGGTTGTCGGGCTCTCAGACTGATAAAAAATAAAAATAAGAAATGTTAAAATGTGTCAGCAAATATACTGTAGCAGCCTGATATATACAACAGTTCAGTCTGCGCAGTGGAAACTGTAACGCTGTTCTTCCATCACATGGAAACGTTGAGGTTCGACTCAGCACATCAGAACAACAGAAAATCCAAATTGTGGCGGCCAATTTTGATGTTGTGGCACAAATAAATGAGGTGTTGTTACTCTGCACAGTTCTTCTGGGAGACCCTGGGTCCGGTCCATTCATGTGGATACCACTTTACATGTAATACCCACCCAAACACCACTGCAGACCAAGTACAACTCGCATGGAAACGGTGATCCCTGAAGGCAGCGGCCTCCCCCAGCAGGATGATGGTCCCTGCCATACCACGAAAACTGCTTAGGAAAGACTCGACACTCAGAGCCTCCAAACACTCCAGATCCCGATCTGAAAAGTCCGATCCATGAAGGCCTCACCTGACAGCCTGCAGAACTCAGAAGATCTGGTCCTCCACGGACTCGGTTGTTCTAGCATCTCATAGGTTGGTGATCATATTCGGACCTGTGGAGGCAAAACTGACACTATGAGTACTTTATCATGTTCCTCCAATCATCCCAGGGTTCAGGTTAGAGGTTAGAGGGGCGAAGGGACCAAAGTTCTTTGGCAGCTGTTGCCATGAGGGGGGTGTATTTGGTCTACATGAATACCTGGACTCAAGGTAAGCGCTGGCCATTGCCATCATCATCGACATCATCACCGACAACTTCTCAAGTCATACAGTGTCTCCTACAATGTAAAAAATTCAACGAAACAATAAACATTTATTTTGACAAATTGCGCTCTATAATCTCAGATTTCAAGGAGCTGAATGACCAATCAAAACTAAAAAATACTCCTGGGAGAAGGAGACAAATCTGCTGCACAACATACATCAACATGCCACAACCTGAGACACACACACACACACACACACACACA
>CAEMYA010000450.1:31203-56747 GCA_903131615.1 Diplodus sargus
AAGAGAAGGCCAAAAAACAACGAGAAGAAGAGAAGGCCAGAAAAAAACGAGAAGAGGAGAAGGCCAAAAAACGGGAAGAAGAGAAGGCCAGAAAACAACTAGAAGAAGAGAAGGCCAAAAAACAACGAGAAGAAGAGAAGGCCAGAAAAAAACGAGAAGAGGAGAAGGCCAAAAAACGGGAAGAAGAGAAGGCCAGAAAAGAGGAGGTGATCAACCAAACTCCTCCTGGAACAATCAGGCTCGGGTTGCTCAATCTTTGTTCGATGAATAACAAAGCACCCAGGATCTCAGAGCTCATAACAGGAAACAACCTGGACGTCCTTCTCACAACAGAGACGTGGTTAAGAGATGATACTGAAGACAGAGTCCTCAGAGAGGCTTCACCAGAAGGTTTCAGGTTCCATTCTCAGGTGAGGACAGATGGTAGAAGAGGAGGAGGGGCGGCCAACCAGTTCTCAGAGAGATTGCAGGGAGAACAAATTCACTTTGACTATCTAAACATAACGACCTTTGAGTTTGTTGTCACAAAGCTGCGACATGATGATTGGGACCAACCAGTCGTGATCATCAATCTGTATCACCCAATAAGTCGCCAGAAGAAACAATTCCATGAGTTTCTAGATGAGTTTCAAAGTCTCCTGGATGAAGTTATAAATGACAACAGCAGCATCATTGTAACTGGAGATTTCAACATCCATGTTAATGAAAAGTGGAGATCCGAAAGTGACGAGTTTGATTCTCTTTTGCTGGTCAATGACGTTACACAGCATGTAGAGGAGCCAACACACCGAGGAGGAAACACTCTGGATCTGGTCCTCACCACAAATGTGGAAATCTCTGATCTCTTTGTTCACGATGATGGAATATCAGATCATTCCACCATTTATTTTAATGCAAAGCCAAAAGATACTGAAGAAAACGAGAACGAAGAGCAGAATCGATTTAGACAGACGGAGGAATAGAAACTGAATAATTCTCTGAAATATGAAAGTAGCTGATTTATCTCTAATATATCACCTGATGTAACTGTGATCAATGAAGTTTCTACTAAGTATTAATTCCATCTGATCAAACAACATATTTAATTTAAGATTAAATTTAAATGAAACATGTTGCTAAAATAAACTATTTATCAAAATAAGTCAGGAGAATAAGAGCAGAGGAAGAAAACAAAGAGCTGAAGTCTGTTCATTGGTTCTAAATGGAGACTGCTCAGAGACCCATTTACTCAGAGGTCCATCCAGAAAGCTCCTCCTCCTCCTCTCACCTCTGATGGCCTCACCTGCTTCAGTCCTCTCTCCTCTGAAGATGTTCTCACATTAGTGACGTCTAACCGGGCCACCACCTGTTTCCTGGACCAGATTCCCTCCTCCCTTCTCCAAAACATCTCTCAGGACATCCTTCCATTCCTCACCTCTCTGATCAGCTCCTCCATCACTTCAGGCCTCCAGCTCCTCAACACAGCCACAGTAAAGCCGCTCCTACTGAAACTGACCTGGACTCAGCTGACATCCTAAACTACAGACCTGCATCTCCTCTTTCATTCCTCTCTAAAACCCGGAACGTGCCGTCTACAACCAGCTGTCCTCCTATCTTTCAGAAAATGAACTCCTTGACCCAAATCAGGCTTCAGGACCGCTCAGTCCACTGAGACGGACCTCCTCACAGTGACTGAGTCGCAAATCGAACCTATTAGCTCAAATTGAACCGCTCCTTGTTTTCTGGAAACTGGTGTCCCTCAAGGATTAGTATCAGGACCGGTTCTGTTCTCACTAACACTAGATCACGAGGCTCTGCAGTCACATCACATGGATTCTCTGACCGCTGTTCTGCTGACGACACCAACTGTTCCTCTCTTTCCCCTCGTCCTCCTCCAACAGCCACGTTGTGACGCTCATCTCTGAATGTCTGCATCATCTCTGCTTGGACAGCTGCTCATCACCTCAAACTCAACCTGAGTGAACCTGAACTCCTCTTCATCCCGGGACAGACTGCCCCCACATGGACCTGTCAGTCCCTGTCCAGGACGTCACGGTATCACCTTCATCGACTGAGGAACCTGGACGTAATCCTCGATGATGGACTGTCCTGCCCCCCCAACATCACTGCTGTGGCCCGATCCTGCAGATTTGCCCTCTACAACATCTGCAGGATCCGGTCTTTCCTCACCAACTCCTGGTCCAAGCGCTGGTCATCTCCCACCTGGACTATAGTAACTCCCTCTTGGCTGGACCCTCACCCTCTGCTACTAAACCACTGAAGCATATCCAGAACACTGCAGCACGCCTCTTTTACAATCTACCCAAATTCTCCCATGTGACCCGCCTCCTCCATGACCTCCACTGACTTCGTGTTGTGGCCCGCATCCGATTCCAGACGATGGTTCTGGTCTTCAAGGTCGTCATCAGAACCGCACCGTCTGCCTCCAAACCCTGGTCAGCCCACACGGCCCAGAGAGAGCACTGCACTCTTCTACATCAGCGGGCCGGCTGGTACCGCCATAACTGAGAGCAAACAAAGCTGCTCAGAGAAGTCACGACTCTTCTCTGTTCTGGAGCCTCAGTGGAGGAACGAACTCCAGACCAACATCAGGACAGCAGAGTCTCTCTGTCTGCAGCAGGAGACTCAAGACTCTCTGTTCAGACTTCACCTCCACCTGCAGAGCACGAATCCCTCCAACACCCCCGAAAAAAAGAAACACGTATATGCACTTGTATGTTCGTATCATCAGCACTTCAATCACATCACTTATGTACTTAAACAGCAGTTATGATCCTCAGATGACGACTTGACAATTGTTTCTATATTTCTTTTAACTCTGTTGACGGTGATGTTGTGTTTTCTCTCTTGTGACAAATGAACTTATTGTAAATCATTTTGGACAAAAGGGTCTGCTGAATGTCTTCAATGTAAATGTAAATGTAAATGTAAATGTGAATGTGAATGTGATTGGTTGGTCAGAACTCTCTGACTGGGTGAAAAATACTCCAGCTTCATCTTTTGACATTTTACCATCACACCTGCTGACCTGGCTCCTCTTGGTTTGATTTATTTTGGCGGGGTGTGAGATTGTAAGAGCTCCTTCCTGTATCATTAGTGTTGTATTAGGAGTAATTAAACAGAAAGCTTATTCACACACACAGTGAACACACACTGTACATACAGAAGAAGCTCTGCTGCAGTCAGACAGACGACCAGCACAGAGACTTTATCTCATTTAAAACTTTATTCTAACTTTTCTGTTGTTGCGTCTCATGCTGCAGATCTTCTTGTTAATATCTTCATCGATTGTTGGTGTTTTTATTGTAATTCATCCAGGTTTAAGATCCAGGTTCTGTCTCTGGTCTGGGTCTTCTGTCTGAGCTGTTTCACACTTTGACCTTGTTGGCTGTTGATTTTATACTCCTGTACTTATACTTATACCTTTATACTTTTATTTTCTGATCTGTAAACCAGCCAAAAAACTGTAAAACCTGAATAAAACTGGGTTGTATGTTGTACATCCCAACCAAAGTCTTTCTGTTGGCTCGTCTCTCTGACGTCATGTGACCAGTTTATTGTATTATTAATTACATTAAGACATTAAAAACAAGCAGGAGGACATCAAGAAACAAAACATTAAAACAAGATCAAAGTATAAAAATAAGCTACAATAGAAAAAAGAATATTAATAAGAGACGAGACAAAAAAAGTTAAAGATATTAATATAATGGAGAGCTTTGGCTCCCTGTGATTGGCCGACAGTAGAGTCACATTAAAGTTGTTTAACATCAATGAAATACTTTATAAACTATTTATTTATTGTTTAATGGAAAGTTGTAACTGATGTTCATAATATTGTAAATAGTCAATAAATACTGTGTAGTTCACTCATGAACATTATTTGGACGTCATTAGGAAGCAACAACTGATGCTTAAACCTTTACAATAACTAATTCTTATTCAAATCAAATCAAATCAAATCAACCTTTATTTATATGGCGCTTTTCATACAGAAAAGTATCGCAAAGTGCCTTACAGAGATGTACAGACAGCAGCAAAAAGAGAAACATCAAATAAAATCACCCCCACAGTCATGCACAGAGACATACACATATATAAACACACTCATACACACACTCACACACACTCACACCTACACAAACACTAACTGTCAACACAGAGACATGGCCGGAGCAGCGAGACCTGAGGCGCAGAGGAAGCTACCTTTGGGGGGGCGCCAACCACACCGGGAGAGACCCCAGTCCAAGGTCGCAGGGAGCGCTGCCACAGCGACCACCCCAACCCGGGCAGACAGGAGGCCCCGCACCAAGGTGCAGAGCCCTCTAGTCACCCGGGCCGGAACCGTCCACGGGACAGCACCCCCTGCAACCAGACCAGAGGCCACTCCTAGTCTGGCAGGCCCCCATGAGGAAAACTGGAGATTAAAAACTGATGGACTAAAACAGTAAAACAAGGCAAAAAGCGTAAAAGCTAAAAGCACGAGGGGCTAAAACATGAAAGCATAACGGCTAAAAACACGAGAGACTAAAACGTAAAAGCATAAAGGCTAAACGTGAGAGATTAAAACATTAAGAAAGGATAAAAAATAAAAGATAAATAAATAAATAAATACAAGTGCTCTGATTAGCACAGCATAAAAGGGATTAAAAAGAATTTAAAAATCAGTTAAAAGCCTGGTTAAAAAGGTGGGTCTTGAGCCTCTTTTTAAAAACCTCAACAGTCTCCGTGACCCTGAGGCTCTCCGGCAGGCTGTTCCACAGTCGGGGCCCATAACAACTGAAAGCCGCCTCCCCGTGTTTTTTTAACTAACCTGTGGTATGGTCAAAAGGCCGGTGCCGGAGGACCTCAGGGTCCGCGGTGGCCGATAAGGTAAAAGTAAGTCAGATAAGTAAGAAGGCCCAAGACCGTTAAGACACTTAAAAACTAGTAAAAGAACCTTAAAATCAATCCTGAAACGCACGGGGAGCCAATGCAGTGACTTTAAAACCGGTGTAATGTGCTCCCGACCTCTGGTCCTTGTCAGCACGCGTGCAGCTGAGTTTTGTAATAATTGTAAATTTGAGATACTCTTTTTGGGAAGGCCAGAGAGCATTACGGGGCATTACAGTAGTCTAAGCGACAGGAAATAAAAGCATGCATCAGCACCTCCGTGCTGGCCTGAGAGAGAAATGGGTGGACTCTGGCTATATTCTTAAGGTGGTAAAAACCTATTTTTGTTATATTTTTGATGTGTGGAATAAAACTGAGCTCAGAGTCAAAAATCACACCCAGATTTTTTACAGATTGTGATGGTTTAAAATCCTTTAACTTTGGCAAAAGTTTCTCTTTCTGGCCTTCAGGACCAATGAGTAAAACCTCTGTTTTGTCCTGGTTGAGCTGTAGGAAATGTTCTGCCATCCATGACTTTATATCTAAAATACAGTTAAAAAGGACATCAATAGGCCCCGTGTCATCAGGAGACACGGCGATGTACAGTTGCGTATCGTCAGCATAACTATGAAAGCTGATGCCGTGCCTCCTGATGACGTCCCCAAGGGGAAGCATGTACAGATTAAAAAGAGTTGGACCTAGAATTGACCCTTGTAGAACCCCACACTTTATTTTGTGGGTTTCTGAGGAACATGTATCCATACTTACAAAGAAGTGTTGATCTGTGAGGTAAGAGACAAACCAGTTAAGAACAGTACCAGAGAGGCTGACCAGGTTCTTCAGTCTATCTAATAAAATGTGATGGTCTACTGTATCGAAGGCGGCGGTTAGATCCAGTAGTACCGAGACTGTGAGCTTATGGTTATCTAAGTTGCACCTGATGTCATTTAAAATCTTTAAAAGGGCTGTCTCGGTACTGTGGTTCGTCCTAAAACCAAAATGCTGTTTGCGATTAAAAAGTCATTTACTTGATTAAAAACAAGGGAGAAGGGGCTTCACCACCGCCGTTTTAAAGGAGGCGGGGAAGACACCCGTCTGAAGAGAGCAATTCACCATGTATAACAGCTGATCCTCAAAGAATCCACAAAGTGTTTTAAAAAACGGGAATTGAGTCCAATAGGCAGGTTGTGGGCTTTACTTGGGAGAAGACTCGACCAAGTGTCCTCGCATCAACCAGGGCAAAACTCTCCAGTGTTTCCGCGGGTAAAATCAATGATCCAGGTGTGTCAACATTAAAATCTGTTGAGGTAGAAGACTCGATCTGATGTCATTGATTTTATTTCTGAAGTGGTCTGCAAAGTCCTCGCAAAGGGCGTCAGTAGTCGTTTTGGAGGATCTATTAAGGTTTTTGTTTGTTAAAAGGTCAATTGTGGAGAAGAGGAATTTTTGGTTGTTTTTATGTTTGTCGATTAATGTTTGGAAATGGGAGATTCTTGACTGTTTGATTGCGTTATTGTAGGTTTTGAGCTTTTCACGTAAAATGTCATAGTGAACTGTTAATTTAGTTTTTCTCCACCTCCTCTCAGCACTCCTGCAGTTTCTCTTTAGTTTTTTAGTTTCTGCAGTTCTCCACGGGGGTGTAGGTCCTGTATTAATTGTTTTTATTAAGAGTGGAGCCACTGAGTCCAGCGTTGATTTTATTTTATGGTTAAAATTGTCAACAATAAAATCACAAGGTGCTGGTAGAGTTTCTGCAGGAGTGCTCTGTAAAATCTGGATAAAATTTGGTGGGGAGGCCTCAGTGAGAACAACAGGTGCATCAGTGCTGAGCCATGTCTCTGTAAGGAGAATGCTGTCCAGGTTGTTGTCTAAAATTACATCGTTTATGATAAAGGATTTGTTTAAAAGAGAGCGCTCATTCAGCACAGCCATTTTAATGTCTGTGCTGAATGAGCGCTCATCATGTCTTTCTAGAGGAATGTTAAAAACAAAGTTTGGTCTAAAAACAGTCCTGTGTGTAATTTGTCTGTGTGAAATTCTGGTTGTGATGGTGTGGATGTTGTTCTGTGGCTCAGGGGCGACTGAGCAGGGGGCGTGTATAGTGTAGGAGGGGGAGGGTGAAGGTGAGTGAGGGGCAGAGGGTCCGTGTCCACGTGTATCAGTAGTGAGTCAGTAGGTGGTTTGTACAGATTGTACAGTATACTGTATATTAGCCGCAAGCATGCGGCTACCCAGCGTGCTGGGATGGAGGCCATCGCTCCTGAAAAAGGCTGAGCGCCCCCAAAACAGGTTAAAATTGTCAATAAAACCAATGTTGAGGGCTGTGCACGCTGATTGGAGCCAGCTGTGGAGACTGAGCAATCTGCTAAAACGTCCTGCACCACGGACCACTGTGGGGATTGGACCGGAAATAAAAACAGACTTACCAGAGGCACTTAAAAAGGATAAAAGACCATTAAATCCTTTTTGGTAAGCTCTGATTGCTTCCGGGCTAAGTCGTTGGTCCCGACGTGGACTATCACCCGGCTGATAGAGGGGGGGAGTGAGAGCAGCAGCCCCGGGAGCTTGTCCAGGATATCTGGTACGGTGGCTTCAGGGAAACAGCGAGTGACAGCATTGAAGAACCGAATGTTCCTGATGATGGAGTCCCCGGTTATCAGTGTGGTCGGGGAGAAGAGTACGGGGAGGTGACGGCTGTGGACTCCTGAGTCCCGGAAATGCGCGACCCGCCTGCACGCCGGTGGTCACCGGCTGGAGGTGGTCAGCCTGGGCAGGTGTGTGGTGTGACGGGGGCCCGGGGGCTTTGAGCCCAGAAGGTGGATCCTCTCTCGGCTCAGTGCGAGGAAGACATCCAGACCGTCTGAGTACGGCATCCCTTAACATCTTACAGCAGGAAGACGATGTAGCTTTGGTCAGCGGCCGTCGATCCGGCCTCACGGTGGAGTGACCGCCTGCCTGGACACTGTTTTCCCGAGGTGACGTGACAGTATCGGCCGGTGTCGTGCTCGGCGATGGGTCCAGGACAAGGCGAGTCGGAGCAGCCGGAGCGACAGCCGGGTCACCTGGGTGGGCCGTGGTGTCATCGGCATATTAACTATAAATTCACCATTTATCATTGATGATTATTATTATGTGTTTCCCATGTTAAGTTGTTTTTTTTAGCATAGAAATACGTTTAAACAATATATTTTAGTCAAATTTGGCCACATTTGTTTTTTTTATCTTTTTCTGTCAGAATTTACATCCAGTTTTCATTCTTTATATATATATATATATATATATATATATATATATATATATATATATGCTTTCTATGTGCAATATCACCAGACTCCCTTTGAAATCGATTGATTTTAAGAGTTGTTGCATCATGAAGAGAAACTGAATGAACTCTGTGAAACAGCTGCAGCAAACTCTGACTCTTTGGTGCCTTCTTGTACATTCAGCATCAAGTAAATGTGCTGAGATGTGTCTCTCCTTGAAAAGTCAGACTCCCTTTAAAAAACGCTCAACTTTGAATCTGGTTGCGTTGGGAGAGACTGGATGAATGTTGTGCAGCGCTCGTACATCACAGTCTGAACTATTTTGTACTACTTGTTCTTTTGGCAAACATTAAACATGAAGATGTTTTTGTCTCTGTGAAAAAAATATGTTTTATCAGTTTTATCTGTCTGTCCACCTGTGACGTCAGGACGGAGGATCGAACCAATCAGCTTCTCAGGACCCTAAAAACGACTCATTGAATTCAGTTGAGAAATTCAAACGTCATCGTGCTTTTGATTCAGCTCCTCGCGCTCTGTGTCTGTCTACCTGACAGGTGTGCAGGTCCAACATGGCGGCGACAGCAGTGATGGCTGAGAGCAGGTGTGCTACAGCAGCTGAGCAGCAGGGGGCGCCACCAGCCCGTCTGTGCTCATCTGGGTTTACTTTCACTTTCAATGGTCAGTCAGAAGATCTGCAGACTGGAACTGGACCGGAACATCTGGACACGTCTCTCTGCGCTGAGGTAAGAATCTCTCTTTACCTGAAGAAGCCTGAGAATCCGTCTGACTGCCTCTGATCGTCCTCAGCAGTCAGTCTGAGATGTGCTGCTGGTTTTACAGAGACAAGAGAAAATGACGTCAATCTGAGGGATCAGACCACGTGATTGATTATAGAGAGAGATGATAAAGTTCTGATCCGGTCTGAACTGAGTTAAAATCACCCACATGATGTTTGTCAGCAGGTGATTTGTTAATGTTTAGCAGGTGGAAGGTCCAATGGGAGCTCCATCCGGCCCCGACACACCCAAAGGACATTCCTGCAGGACGCCTTCACCACAACTGTGACGTTTATAATTCCACATATTCGACATGCTGATACTATCACAGATATATTGGCACCGGCCTTTATGTTGTCCGACATGCACCGATATGATTTAAAACTATAATGCAGAAAAACATGCTTGGAGTAATTTAACTTGGTGTAATGACACAGTTTGTCCAGAAGAGTGAAATGTAACAGCTGCCTCACTAATAAACTATAAACCAGCTCAACAGTTACAGTTACCAACATAACACAGCCGCCATGTTCTGAACAGACACACTGCTGATAAAAAGTAACATTTTAGTTTTAGAACATAAATTGCAAACTTTTGTTGATCTGATAATTATTTATCCTTATACAATTGGGAGTCTGCACAGGGTGTTTTATTTTGAAGATTTACTGGATGCTCCATGCTGTTCCTGTGTCTCTGACTTCCTGTCCATCCTGTTCCATATCTTAGCAGGATCTGGTCCAACAGTGGCGCTGTGAAGATATTTTTAATGGCGTTTTAAAGATATATATCAATTATTTGTCCAATAAGCGTTTCTTCTGTCACGGATGTATAAGCTGTGTTACAGGGACTGGATCCTCACAGAGTACTGGACAAATACACAACTTTAAATTGTATTCATTGATTTGGGTTGAACCGGGTCATGGTTCAGGAGAAACCCCACAGCAGCTCTGGACACTGAGCTTTACTGGTTGCTAAGCAACTGCTTATAAATGTATTGATAACCAGCAGCTTCTCAACGAACACCTCCGGACCGGAGCTGGACGCAGCCGGAGAACCACAACAGAGGCCAGTACCAGTACAGAGGTGATTTACGATAGCTACCAGTAGCTTTGTTGCTAATGTAAGAGCTAACTGCTGCTACATGAAGTTAGCTGCTGAAACCTGGAGAGCATCTGTGTGCAGAGCAGGTACCAGAGGGCTCGAACGATGGCACATTGTCCACGAGTTAATCGGATGGTCGTCCTAACCCGTCAGGCAGACATACTGTAGCAGCCTGATATATACCTGTGTGGTGCACCACAGTTCAGTCTGTGCAGTGGAAACTGTGACGCTCCAGTTTGCGGCTGTGGCTCAGTGGGTACAGCCGCCCGTCTAGTGATCAGAAGGTCACCAGTTCGAATCCCGGCTGCATGTAGATGTGTCCTTGAGCAAGATAATGAGTCCCGAATTGCTTCTGAGTTGGCACCTTGCATGACAGCCTCCGTCATCAGTGTATGAATGTGCGTGTGAATGTGGCATGTGTTGTACGGCGCTTTGAGCTGTGGAAACGTTGATCCCTGATGGCAGCGGCCTCCTCCAGCAGGATGATGGTCCCTGCCATATCTGTGACTCAATGACAGTGACTTGACGCTCAGAGCCTCCAAACACTCCAGATCCCAATCTGAACAATCTTTACGATGTGTCTGAAAAGTCCGATCCATGAAGGCCTCACCTCACAGCCTGCAGAACTCAAAGGATCTGCAACCAGTTCCTGGTCCTCCATGGACTGGGTTGTTCCAGTATCTCATAGGTTGGTGATCATATTAGGACCTGTGGAGGTAAAACCGACACTATGAGCACTTTATCATGTTCCTCCAATCATCCCAGGGTTCAGGTTAGAGGTTAGAGGGGAGAAGGGAGCAGCTTTGACATCTGTTGCAATGAGGGGGGTATATTTGGTCTTGGCACGAGCATCCACATGAATACCTGGACTCAAGGTTTTCTTAATGAGATGATCGACGTTGATCACTTCACCTGTCGGCAGTTTTAATGTCTTTGCTGTATGAAGCTTCAACACGTGCAGCCACAATGTTCTCCGATCATTTGGCTGAAAATGTTCACTGGATGATGTTTTGTGTTGCAGTGTCAAACTCCAACCTCCGTCTTTGATCTGATCCTGAAAATAAGAAGATGGGTAACGAGTTAAGCGCAGAGGAGAAGAGGGACAGGGAGAAGAGACGCATGGAAGAATTTGGGCGTCATATCAGCGAGGGTCAAAACCTGAGAGTCAACAAGACCATCAAGATGTTCACCAGCCTGGAGTCCTCAGACAACCTGACACAACACTACGAGAAGAGGAGAATGGAAACGGGAGGCAGCGCTGCAGACTGGACCAAGATCCTGTTTGAGAAGCTGGGTGACTTGACTCCAGCTCCTGAACTGGCGGGCCTCGGAGCGCTGGCCATCGCCATCATCATCGACATCAACTCTGATCCACCTGAGAGCACAGAGGAGGCTCTGAGGTGTGTGTTTGCTGAGGAGAAGGCCTCTGAGGTCTGGGATCACATCGACGAGTGTCTGAAGAGATGCGTGATGCACATCGACAACACGGAGGAGCTGGTGGGCGACATCAGGAGGATCGAGGTCCAGCTGAGCGCCGCCATCACCAGGCTGAAGAACTCCATGGTGAGGGACAGGCACATGACGTCTGAGGCTCTGAAGGCCTGGGTGAACGGGGCAGCCTTCCACATCCAGGTGCTGATTCACCTGGTGAGACTGGGAGGGATTCAAAGCTGTGATCCTGTAGAGAGACTCATCTCTGCTTACCTGAGAGACCTGGACCTGCTGTTCAAGGAGCACAAGGAGCTGATAAGAGGGAAGTGCACAAAAAACAGATCGTACAAAAGCATAGGTTCTCCACTGAGCACTCCGGCGGAAAGCTTTGTGCTGGATGCGATTCACTATCTGGTGGATGATTGTTCAGAATGGCATGAGATGTCATTTGGTTTGACCTTTGAACAATATTGTGAGGTTTATTATGATCGCAGGTACGTCACGCAGAAGCTGGAGACTCAGACTTACTTCAGCGACGTGAGAAGGAACCTGCAGCAGCTGGTTGATCAGAGAGGCTCCTTTAATGTCCACTGAGAGGCTGAGAGACCTGCAGAGGCTCCACGTGGACCACACCTGTCCCAGGTCACCTGTGTTCTGACTTGGACCAGGACAGGGCGGTCCACAGGAACGTGCACACATAAGGCCCAAGGGGTGCTTGGGCCCTTTTGCCTCGTATTAAAAAGTGCACTTTTTGTGTTTTTAATCAATAAATAAATTCCTGTTGTGCAGGGATGTAAGAAACACAGCAGTATAAAACGTACGCATTTCCTTGTAATACAGTGTCTCTTACAATGTAAAAAATTCAACGAAACAACAAACATTTATCTTGACAAATTGCGCTCTATAATCTTAGATTTCAAGGAGCTGAATGACCAATAAAAATTAAAAATACTCCTGGAAGAAGGAGACAAATCTGCTGCACAACATACATCAACATGCCACAACCTGAGACACACACACACACACGGGATATGCTATATGTATAATTTTTGTAAATGTAAATTAATGAAAATCAATCTTGATGTTGTGTTGGTGTTTATGTTAAGTTATCGTTAACGTCCGAATGTTTGGAAAAGACACTTTTGCAATATTGTTGTTCAAACTTTCATGCCAATAAAGCTCCTTTGAACTGAACTGACAAGCCGCTGCCACCACGCACACAGATGAGACGTGACAGTGGAACGACTTGAACCTTTGTGAGTTATAAATCCATTAACATAACTTCTTTGTGGGGCAACAAGTCGCCCTCCACTTATTCAACGTTCTTAAATATTAGTCATATTTCAGAAAAGCGCCCATTTGAAAAAAATCCCATTCCTGATCATCACTTTGGTTCTGTCAGCGGTGCTGGAAGCCTTCGTTTGTAGGGCCACGGTCCATCTCGCTGCCCGTCTGAGTAGATCTGAAGCAGCAACCCTGAATGAGGCTGAGCTGCAGCAGCAGCGTGAAAACACTCTCCACAACACAATGATGGGATCATCAGAGGAAAGGATCTGCAAAATACACGACGCCCTGTACAAAGCCTTTAAAGACATGTTTGGTTAGAGATCTTCTGCCTTTGTGATGTTCCAGTGTCAGCACTGAACAAAACACATGTTGTCATTTTATTCCTTTTAAGGTGAATTCTGGCGAGGCATATGTAGCGGACTGAACGGACATAATTCACCATCTGGTCAGTTTCCCTCTCACTGACAACTGACGGCTGGACAAGGCCCTCTAGCATCAGTGAAGGGTTGTGAATAAACAAGCGATAAACGCAAAGAGAGGAGTTTTTCTCTTCATATTTTCCACAACTTCTTCAATATTATGTTTCTTAAAAATGGAAGCCAAGGGCGGCATATATAACTAAAACCCCACAGGAGAGAGGGAGGAAGAAGACAATTCACCAAGTTGTAGGAGTAACTTCTTTCTGTCAAACAACATTTGAGCCGTTAAAGGGCAGCACCTGTAAGGCCCACACAGTCGGGATAAAAGAATCTAGTGACTGACTGTATCAAAGGCATCAGACTCTGTTCTGACTGCAGAAGATGAAGCTGTCTGAACTCATTATAACGTTCATCGTTATGAAATAATGAAGGTATTCTGATGAACATTATTGTTTGTAAAACTGATCCTGACTAACTGAGTCGTTTCCCTCAGTCAGAGGAAACTCACCACAGCTCAGTGGACTCAGCGGTGAAGATAAGGATACTTCCTGTAGCTGCTTCTTTTCCCAGAAGTCACATGACTTACAGAAACTGAGCTGCTGAATAAAGAGGAAGAAGTTCTGCTGCAGTCGGTCAGTCAGACGAACTAGACCTGAGTTCACGTCTCTCAAACTTAATTGAACACAGAACTTCCAGCAACAGGTGAGAAATATTTCTGTTGATGCTGCAGATCTTCATGTTAACATCTTTATGTTAGAGTTCTGTATGTTTATCACACGGCTCTTCTTATTGCTGCAGAATGCTCCATTCACTTGAATGAAGCTTCCCAACGTTCGGCGCTCTGTTATTTTCGTATAACTGACCGCTGCTAAACATATTTGACGGCTGTTAAGGAAAGTGGCCTTTTTGCCTCTGATTCACGTACTTCGTATCACTCCGCGCTCTAAAGTCTTTGCTCTGTAAGTAGTCCGGTCATTTATCACCGCAGCGTCTTCGGTTGCTAAGCAACGTCAGCTGATCTGTAGTCTGCTTCATGTCGGAATAGATTACTCCTATGCCACTAGTATGGATGAGTTTCACATTAACTTTATTATTCTTGGTAAATACGGTGATTTCGAGTCTTGGCTAAAGGCTGAGTTGTTGTCAAAGGTCAAGAAAAGAAAAAGAGGAAAGCAGTGAAGAGGGAGAAGCGAAACAGCGTCGGTTTCTCTGCTGAAAAACACTGTGAACGGTAACAAATAAATTGTAAAAAGACACACTGACGTTGTTTTTGTGTGTTGGCAAATAGTGTAATAAGCGGGATAATGTATAGAACGGCGGTCATTATCGGGAAAATAAGTCCCTTCAGCTACCTGCCAACACGGAAAAAAAACGTCACACAGAGGTCTTCTGACAATTTATTTGTTACCGTTCACCTTTGACAACAACTCAGCCTTTAGCCAAGACTGGAAATCACCGTATTTACCAAGAATAATAAAGTTAATGTGAAACTCATCCATACTAGTGGCATAGGAGTAATCTATTCCGATATGAAGCAGACTACAGATCAGCTGACGTTGCTTAGCAACCGAAGACGCTTCGGTGATAAGTGACCGGACTACTTACAGAGCAAAGACTTTAGAGCGCGGAGTGATACGAAATAAGTGAATCAGAGGCAAAAAGGCCACTTTCCTTAACGACGGTCAGATATGTTTAGCAGCGGTCAGTTATACTAAGATAACAGACCGCCGAACGTTGGAAGCTTCATTCAAGTGAATGGAGAGTTCTGCAGCAAAAAGATGAGCCGTGTGATAACCCTTATAACACATTCTACACTGTGAACAAACACTTTGACAACATTCATTAACTTTCTCTGTGTTTAAACTTCATCATGTCAGTGTGTTTGAATAACACAGTGTGTTCTGTGATCCCTCCTGCTGACAGCAGAACAGGTATGAACAAGTATATTATGAAAAAACCCTGAAGCTCATCTGACGATCTGTCTGACATGACGTCACTATGAAACAGCAGGAGAGTGTTTGAGTCAAACTCAATGAGATGAACACTGAGAGATTACTGGAGAGCGTTCGTACAGACAGAACACTTTCCTGTGTGTCAGATCAGATTCTGCACTAACTCTTTGTGTGTTTTGCTTAATTAAAGATCGACATCTCAGACGGTCTTTAGTTATTTCTGTTTCTATTTAGGATCAGTAACTGTAAAATGACGATAGTGAAACTAAAGGAACTTTGTTTTATTAGCGTTCATGTTGGAGGCTTCATGTGGTGAACAGCTGACACACTCAGTGGATCAATAACAGTCGTTCTGCTGAGAAAGCTGAATGTAGCAGGAGGTCACTAGGACTCAAAGAGCAGAGACCAATCAAGTGACAGGAATTGGAGGAGGGACTGATTGGCAGCAGTCACACTACAAATCCTTTGTTCACGCCAGGGCTGTGACTGTTTGAGACCCTGTGGCTCTGGTAGGATGGACTTTTAACATCATTTTATATTCATGTTAGTATTTTAATTGTTAGGCTACAGTAGGGGTGCTTGCACCCCGAGGTATTTGTATTTTAATGATTTTAATTGTGGGTCTGCCAAACTTATTTTTAGGCCTGACATGACTGCCAGCACAGAGGTGTGTAAACATACAGCTTTTAAACCTCTTGTGTTTTAAAATAACCTAACAGGCAAAGCACTGACTGCCGTTTATTTTAGTTTAGTATCATATATATATTTTAGATTTATTGATTTTATTGTTTTATGGATATTAAGTGTTTAAAGTTTTAACATTCTGTCTCCTTTTGTTTCTAGTGCTGCGGCTGGCGAGGTCCTCCATTCACCAGTGTGGTCGATGCTGGGAGTTCACTTTAGATGGTGATTTGGTTTGTGGTTGCACATTGTAATGTGGTGTTTTATTTGAAGTGTGTTGGGTTTATATTTCTTTTGAATCCTTAGTATACTCCCAGTGTCCTAACAGTGAGTGGTTGGTGTCCCAGCCGTAGTTTGACTGTCTGTCCTCTTGTCTCTTCTTGTCTGTGTTCTTAGAGTTTTAGCTGATAATAAATGGCATGTATGACCCACACTGGCTGTTGTGGCCTCTTCATTGAAGCCCCTGTGTATTCTACTCCTTTATGAAGGTTACAAGAAGTGTTCAGTGTTGTTCAGTAACGTGATGTCGTCACTGTTCTGAGCCAACAGGAAGATATATTGTGGGAAGATGGCCGACATTAAATGTGACCTTATAAGACAGTTGTAGTACAATAATTACATTTATTATTTTTATCATGGCTACAACTTAATCACATTTAAACATCTTGTATTTAATGGCCGTCACATTCAGAATGATTGAACATTTACAAAATCAGTTGAAACGTCTTTAATATAAACGTCTGTCCTGTTTCAGCTGAACTGAGTCTGAAGGATTTACTAAACTCTGCATTCCTCTTTAATGAACATGTCACACAGCGTCACAGCTGGTTTGTTATCAGGGTTTCAGTATTTGGATAAAAAGATAATTTGAAGGTCGACTTCAGATCTTTGACTTGTACTACAGAACACATGACACAGTTTCCTCTGGTGTCCTCTGATCGTCTCCTGACCTTCTCTTACAGACCTCATCACGCTGTAGCAGCTCTCTGGTTTCTGCTTGAAGCATCAGGAGGACACACAAACCTTCATCATGGCCAGCAATCTGTGGAGTTGTTTCAAACGCCCCTCGAAGAGACAGGAAACGAGCCCTCGCTGTGGCGGCCTGCGTGGATCTGCATCTGTAAGACATCATCACAGTGACATATAAACATCGTTACTAAAGGAGCAGTCTGTAGTTTTAGAGAGAGTTTTTCTATATTTACAAAATTAAAGAGGTAATAATAGAAACTGTTTCCATGAGTCAATAAACCAGCTGTTCTCAGAGGAAAATAAGGTGGCAGGGTCCGCCACATATGATATCAGTTTCACAGTCCAGGACTCTACAGGTGTTCTGTCAGTTTGTTTGAGTTCAGGTAAAAAAAGTCTCAGATCCTTTGAAGTGAAGAAAGTTACCATCTTTTCTTATTTTAAAGTTGATTCAGTAAATTTGGGAACAAAATAAAAATGTTGTATAATAAAAATAAAAATGAATAAATCAAGTATTGATCTGTTGACTATTGATCTTCATCATCAGGATATGAAAGGAGATGTTGAGAGACGATCACTGAGACACAGACTTAACATTCTCATGATGTGCAGGAAACGGAAGAAGCTTGTCAAAGATACAGGGTATGATAATTGATTACTGATTATTGATTATGGGTGGGGCTGCATTTAACTCTGTTTCTGTACGTAGGATAAAAATTTCAGCCACTGACTGTCCACAACATGTAGATACGTCTTAGTTTAGAGCAAAATGTGTTTGTTAGCAACAACTGATGTTTCTGAATGATGATAACTCATTTTATTCACAGGAGCGAAGAGGAGATTGCAACGAGGCAAAATCCAGTTCAGGAGATGAATGTAAACCTAATGACTCAAACAGATCAGAGACATGTGATTGAACAATATGATCAATCTGCACAGACGGGAAGAGAACAAGAGAAAAACTGTCAGCAGGCCGAACAGACTGGAGGTGATCAGGGAGATGATGAGAGTTACAGCAAGGAAGAGGCAGAGGATGATGAGAGTTATAGGCCGACAGAGGAGAGTGACAGCGAGGGAGAGGAGAGCAAGCAGACTGGTATAAGGAAAAGGAAAAAGCATTGTCCAATTAAGGGCTTTAAGATTTGGAAAACCGACCAGCCAGGAACCCAAACTCCTCTTGGAACAATCAGGATCGGGTTGCTCAATGTTCGGTCGATGGAGAATAAAACATCCAGGATCTCAGAGCTCATAACAGGAAACCACCTGAGCGTCTTTCTCACAACAGAGACGTGGTTAACGGATGATACAGCAGTCAGAGTCCTCAGAGAGGCTTCACCAGAAGGTTTCAGCTTCCACTATCAGGTGAGGACAGATGGTAGAAGAGGAGGAGGGGTGGCCATTCAGTTCTCAGAGAGATTGCAGGGAGAACAAATTCACTTTAACCATCTAAACATAGAGACCTTTGAGTTTGTTGTCACAGAGCTGCAACATAATGATTGGGACCAACCGGTCGTGATCATCAACCTGTATCACCCACCAGGATACAACAAGCAACGATTCCGTAAATTTCTGAACGAGTTTCAAAGTCTCCTGGATGAAGTCAAGAAGAACTACAGCAGCTTCATTGTGACTGGAGATTTCAACATCCGTCCAAAAACAGGAGAGACATCCTATACCGACGAGTTTTATCATGTTTGGCCGCTATATAACCTTACACAGCATGTAGACGAGCCAACACACGAAGGAGGAAACACTCTGGATCTGGTCCTCACCGGAAATGTGGAAATCTCTGATCTCTCTGTTCACGATGATGAAATATCAGATCATTACACCGTTTATTTTAATGCAAAGCCAAAAGATACAAGAGAGAAAACTGAAGAAAACGAGAACGAAGAGCAGAAACGATTCAGACAGACGGAGGAATAGAAACAGAATAATTCTCTGAAATGTGAAAGTAGCTGATTCAGCTCTAATACATCACCTGATGTAACTGTGATCAGTGAAGTTTCTACCAAGTATTAATTCCATCTGATCAAACAACATATTTAACTAAAGATTCAATTTAAATGAAACATGTTGCTAAAATAAACTATTTATCAAAAATAATTGAGGAGAATAAGAGCAGAGGAAGAAAACAAAGAGCTGAAGTCTGTTCATTGGTTCTAAATGGAGACGGCTCAGAGACCCATTTACTCAGAGGTCCATCCAGAAAGCTCCTCCTCCTCCTCTCACCTCTGATGGCCTCACCTGCTTCAGTCCTCTCTCCTCTGAAGATGTTCTCACATTAGTGACGTCTAACCGGGCCACCACCTGTTCCCTGGACCAGATTCCCTCCTCCCTCCTCCAAAACATCTCTCACCACATCCTTCCATTCCTCACCTCTCTGATCAGCTCCTCCATCACTTCAGGCCTCCAGCTCCTCAACACAGCCACAGTAAAGCTGCTCCTACAGAAACTGACCTGGACTCAGCTGACATCTGAAACTACAGACCTGCATCTCTTCTTTCATTCCTCTCTAAAACCCGGAACATGCCGTCTACAACCAGCTGTCCTCCTGTCTTTCAGAAAATGACCTCCTTGACCCAAATCAGGTTTCAGGACCGCTCAGTCCACTGAGACGGAGCTCCTCACAGTCGCAAATCGCACCTTTTAGCTCACATTGAACGGCTCCTTGTTTTCTGAAAACTGGTGTCCCTCAAGGCTCAGTATCAGGACCGGTTCTGTTCTCACTAACACTAGATCACGAGGCTCTGCAGTCACATGGATTCTCTGACCACTGTTCTGCTGACGACACCAACTGTTCCTTTCTTTCCCCTCGTCCTCCTCCAACAGCCACGCTGAGACGCTCATCTCTGAATGTCTGCATCATCTCTGAATGTCTGCATCATCTCTGCTTGGACAGCTGCTCATCACCTCAAACTCAACCTGAGTGAACCTGAACTCCTCTTCATCCCGGGACAGACTGCTCTCACATGGACCTGTCAGTCACAGTCGAGGAGGTCACGGTATCACCTTCATCGACTGAGGAACCTGGATGTTATCCTCGATGATGGACTGTCCTGCCCCCCCAACATTACTGCTGTGGCCCGATCCTGTAGATTTGCCCTCTACAACATCTGCAGGATCCGGTCTTTCCTCACAAAGGAGGCTACGCAACTTCTGGTCCAAGCTCTGGTCATCTCCCTCCTGGACTACTGCAATTCCCTCTTGGCTGGACTCTCAGCCTCTGAGACTAAACCATGGCAGCAGATCCAGAACGCTGCAGCGCTCCTCAATTACAATCTACCCAAACCCTCCTCCGTGAGGTCCAGAACTGCACCGTCTGCCTCCAAACCCTGGTCAGACCACACGGCCCAGAGAGAGCACTGCACTCTTCTCCATCACTGAGAGCAAACAAAGCTGCTCAGAGAATTCACGACTCTTCTCTGTTCTGGAGCCTCAGTGGAGGAACGAACTCCAGACCAACATCAGGACAGCAGAGTCTCTCTGTCTGCAGCAGGAGACTCAGGACTCTCTGTTCAGACTTCAGCTCCACCTGCAGAGCACGACTCCCTCCAACCCCCCAAAAAACAATGTTCATATCATCAGCACTTCAATCACAGCACTTGTGTATTTAAACAGCAGTTATGATCCTCAGATGACGACTTGATAATTGTTTCTATATTTCTTTTTACTCTGTTGACGGTGATGTCGTGTTTCTCTCTTCTGACAACTGAACTTATTGTAAATCACTTTAGACAAAAACGTTTGCTGAATGTGAATGTAAATGTAAATGTGAATGTGATCAGTGATTGGTCCGTTGGTCAGAACTCTCTGACTGGGTGAAAAATACTCCAGCTTCCTCTTTTGACATTTTACCATCACATCTGCTGACCTGGCTCCTCTTGGTTTGATTTATTTTAGCGGGGTGCGGTATTTTAGGTTTGTTTTGTGTTTGTTTTATTTTGGTGGGGTGTGAGATTGTGAGAGCTCTTTCCTGTATTACTTGTGTTGTATTCAGAGTATTTAAACAGAAAGCTTATTCACACACACAGTGAACACACACTGTACATACAGAAGAAGCTCTGCTGCAGTCAGACAGACGACCAGCACAGAGACTTTATCTCATTTAAAACTTTATTCTAACTTTTCTGTTGTTGCGTCTCATGCTGCAGATCTTCTTGTTATATCTTCATCGATTGTTGGTGTTTTTATTTTAATTCATCCAGGTTTAAGATCCAGGTTCTGTCTCTGGTCTCTTCTGTCTGAGCCGTCTCACACTTTGACCTTGTTGGCTGTTGATTTTATACTCCTGTACTTATACTTATACCTTTATACTTTTATTTTCTGATCTTTAAACCCCCAAAAAACTGTAAAACCTGAATAAAACTGGGTTGTATGTTGTACATCCCAACCAAAGTCTTTGTGTTGGCTCGTCTCTCTGACGTCATGTGACCAGTTTATTGTATTATTAATTACATTAAGACATTAAAAACTTTGCTACAAAAAATAAGCTACAATAGAAAAAAGAATATTAATAAGAGACGAGACAATAAAAGTTAAAGATATTAATATAATGGAGAGCTTTGGCTCCCTGTGATTGGCCGACAGTAGAGTCACATTAAAGTTGTTTAACATCAATGAAATACTTTAACTATTTATTAGCTATTGTTTAATATAACTGATGTTCATAATATTGTAAATGGTCAATAAATACTGTGAAGTTCACTCATAAACATTATTTGGACGTCATTAGGAAGCAACAACTGATGTTTTTAATCTTTACAATAACTCATTCTTATTAACTATAAATTCACCATTTATCATTGATTATTATTATAATGTGTTTCCCATGTTAATAAGTTGTTTTTAGCATAGAAATACTTTTAAATATACAATATATTTAAGTCAAATTTGGCCATATTTGTTTTTTATCTTTTTCTGTCAGAATTTGAGTCCAGTTTTCATCAATGTGCTGCCACTGATATTATATTCTCTGTGTGCAATATCACCAGACTCCCTCTCAAATCGATTGATTTTAAGAGCTGTTGCATCATGAGGAGAAACTGAATGAACTCTGTGAAACAGCTGCAGCATTCTCTGACTCTTTGGTGCCTTCTTGTACATTCGGCATCAAGTAAAATGTGCTGAGATGTGTCTCTACCTGAAAACAATGTCAGTCTGTCGCGTCATCACTGTAAAAACCTGTTCAAATGCAATGAAATCAATTTTATTTATACACCCCAAAATCCCAAATCCATTGCCTCAGTGGGCTTTACAATCTGTACAGTGAACAACATCCTCTGTCCTTGGACCCTCGACTCGAGTGAGGAAAAACTTCACATGTTGATGGAAAAAAAAACTTTTAACAGGGTGAAAAAACAATGGAAGAAACCTGAAGAGCCACAGAGGAGGGATCCCTCTTCCAGGACGGACAGACATGTTGCGTGTTACATCTCTGAAGAAAGTCAGACTCCCTTTAAAAAACCCTTAACTTTGAATCTGGTTGCGTTGGGAGAGACTGTATGAATGTTGTGCAGCGCTGTCTACATCACAGTCTGAACTATTTTGTCTGACTTGTTCATTCAGCAAACATTAAACATGAAGATATTTCTGTCTCTGTGTTTTTATCTGTCCGTCCACCTGTGACGTCAGGACGGAGGATCGAACCAATCAGCTTCTCAGAACCCTAAAAACGACTCATTGAATTCAGTCGAGAAATTCAAACGTCATCGTGCTTTTGATTCAGCTCCTCGCGCTCTGTGTCCGTCCACCTGACAGGTGTTCCGGTCCAACATGGCGGCGACAGCAGTGATGGCTGAGAGCAGGTGTGCTACAGCAGCTGAGCAGCAGGGGGCGCCACCAGCCCGTCTGTGCTCATCTGGGTTTACTTTCACTTTCAACGGTCAGTCAGAAGATCTGCAGACTGGAACTGGACCGGAACATCTGGACACGTCTCTCTGCGCTGAGGTAAGAATCTCTCTTTACCTGAAGAAGCCTGAGAATCCGTCTGACTGCCTCTGATCGTCCTCAGCAGTCAGTCTGAGATGTGCTGCCGGTTTTACAGAGACAAGAGAAAATGACGTGAATCTGAGAGATCAGATCACGTGATTGATTCTAGAGAGAGATGATAAAGTTCTAATCCGGATGTCATTTGGTTTGACCTTTGAACAATATTGTGAGGTTTATTATGATCGCAGGTACGTCACGCAGAAGCTGGAGACTCAGACTTACTTCAGCGACCTGAGAAGGAACCTGCAGCAGCTGGTTGATCAGAGAGGCTCCTTTAATGTTGTTATGTCCTCTTCCACCTCTGGATGGTGTAGTTCTCCCTGTTTGTATTTTCTTTTGGCTGCTCTGGTTCTCTGCCTCTCCCTAATATGTTTCAGGTGTAAATCTTAATCATGGGGTGGAGCCTCTACCTATAACAGCAGGTGTTCCTGCAGTGTTCCGGCTCTCCCTCATCCCTCCACGGGAACTGTTACACCTGCTGTTTTTCCTGCTTTTGTTGTGTTTTAACATTCTTGATTTCCTTTAAATTTAATAGTTTAATATCTTTTTGTAAATAAATACCACATAGACACGAGCTCCTTGTGACTTTGGTCATTGTTGTGTTGCAGTTAGGATACCTGGTTGTAACAAATGTCCACTGAGAGCCTTAGACACCTGCAGAGGCTCCACGTGGACCACACCTGTCCCAGGTCACCTGTGTTCTGACTCGGACCAGGACAGGGCGGTCCACAGGAACGTGCACACACAGGGCCCAACGCGTGCTTGGGCCCTTTTGCCTCGTATTAAAAAGTGCCCTTTTATGTTTTTAATTAATAAAAAAATTCCTGTTGTGCATAGGATGTAAAATTACGGCAGTATAAAATCGCCACGGCTATCTCGCGTACACATTTCCTTGTAATACGGTGTTCTCTGTCCGCCGTGGAACAGGTGGTCACTGTCGACAGGTGAGGTTGAGACAAAGATGCACTTTCTCCTACAATGTAAAAAATTTAACCGAACAAGAAACAAAAATACTCCTGGAGGAAAGAGACAAATCTGCTGCCCAACATACATCAACATGCCACAACCTGAGGGACACACACAGACACAGACACACACACACACACACACACACACACACACACACACATGATATGTTGTATATATAATTAATGTAAATATAAATTAATAAAAATCAAGTCATTGTTAATGTCTGTATGTTTGGACAAGATGCTTTGGCAATATTGTTGTTCAAACTTTCATGCCAATAAAGCTCCTTTGAACTGAACTGAACTGAACTGACAAGCCGCTGCCTCATCAGAACTCCATCACACACGTAGATGAGACGTGACAGTGGAGCGACTTGAACCTTTGTGAGTTATAAAACCATTTACATAACTTCTTTGTGGAGGCAACAAGTCGCCTTCCACTTACTCAACTGATTCTGATTTCAGAAAAGTGTCCATTTGTCCTTGTTAAGCTGAATGCTTGTTACTGAGAGTTAATAATAATCTGACAGCAGAGTTTACTGTAGCAGCTTAGTGTCCAGATTTCAGTGAGATTAAAGACTTTTTAATAATATTTAAATAACTCAGTGTTCAATTTATTCTATATTCTAATGTTGTTGTACATTCTCACGTCTGTGTCTGAAGTGTTTAAAGTGTTATTGTACATCTAAACCGACAGTGCAGCGAGAATCTTTCCTACATTTATAATTTGTGGTGAAACATTTTTCACATCATGATTTTACTTTCAAAACTTTTGACCAGTTTATAGAATATGATGTATTGTTTTGATCTAAACCACCTAAAAACATATCAAGCAGAACAAATAAACGTGTCCTTTAATGTAGCATTAGAGGCTCTTAACAACTACTGATGTCAGAATGTGAGCAGCCAGAGTCGGCCTCCCTCTGCTGGACTGGAGATCCTGGAGAAGTTCTGATGATGTGTTTGGGTTTCAATAATTCTATTTACTGAAATGTCTTCAGAAAAGTTCATTTAGATCCAGAGTCCATTTAGAAACCTTATCATGACTCAGTAAACTCACAGCACAGGGACAAACTGAAATAGAAAGAATGATAATACATCTGATCATAGTGGAAAGAGCTGCTGCAGGTCTCTGCACACCTGACTGGAATGTTGATGTAATTCACTGAATTTAATTACGTAATGCCATGAAAATGTATCGATCCTCTCATTTTAAATGAAACACTGAAAAATCACACTTGATTATATGATGAGGAGTGTTGTTGATAACATGGTGGGTTGCAGTTATGAACCCATACAGATTACAGTTTTTCTCTATTGCTAAAACACTAAACCCTGTTGTCTGAACCAATTTCTCTGTTGCCTGAACCCACTGATTGAATCAATCACTCTTTTGGCAAAACCATGAGCACTTTTCACCTGTTTAGACACAACTTCCCAACACATTTTCATTGTGATTCACCTGTGCTGCATAATGGTGAGCACAGGTGGCAAAAGTCAAACAGAATTAAAGCACAGGTGTCACCACTTGAACACAACAACTCAAAATTGATCACACTTGTGGCTAATGATGTGAGGGAATATATAAAGCCAGTTCAGAGAGCACTGGTTTGTGAGGCACTACAATGGATAGAAATCTAAGAGGAAGAGTTCGTGTGAGAGGAGGTCGAGGAGGTCGAGGTGGTCGAGGAGGTTGAGGAGGTCGAGGAGGTCGAGGAGGTTGAGGAGGTCGAGGAGGTTGAGGTGGTCAGCGAAGACAAAGAACAGTAATATCTGATGAAATCAGAGAATCGGAGCAGGGTTTTTTTTGCCTGGCCATCACATGCAAAATGTGGCA
>CAEMYA010000450.1:63361-77888 GCA_903131615.1 Diplodus sargus
CAATGTAAATGTGAATGTGATCAGTGATTGGTCCGTTGGTCAGAACTCTCTGACTGGGTGAAAAATACTCCAGCTTCCTCTTTTGACATTTTACCATCACATCTGCTGACCTGGCTCCTCTTGGTTGGATTTATTTTGGCGGGGTGTGAGATTGTGAGAGCTCCTTCCTGTATCATTAGTGTTGTATTAGGAGTAATTAAACAGAAAGCTTATTCACACACAGTGAACACACACTGTACATACAGAAGAAGCTCTGCTGCAGTCAGACAGACGACCAGCACAGAGACTTTATCTCATTTAAAACTTTATTCTAACTTTTCTGTTGTTGCGTCTCATGCTGCAGATCTTCTTGTTAATATCTTCATCGATTGTTGGTGTTTTTATTGTAATTCATCCAGGTTTAAGATCCAGGTTCTGTCTCTGGTCTTTTCTGTCTGAGCTGTTTCACTCTTTGACCTTGTTGGCTGTTGATTTTATACTCCTGTACTTATACTTATACCTTTATACTTTTTTTTTTCTGATCTTCAAACACCCAAAAAACTGTAAAACCTGAATAAAACTGGGTTGTATGTTGTACATCCCAACCAAAGTCTTTGTGTTGGCTCCTCTCTCTGACGTCATGTGACCAGTTTATTGTTTTATTAATTACATTAAGACATTAAAAACAAGTCGGAGGACATCAAGAAACAAAACATTAAAGCAAGATCAAAGTATAAAAATAAGCTACAATTGAAAAAAGAATATTAATAGGAGACGAGACGATAAAAGTTAAAGTTATTAATATAATGGAGAGCTTTGGCTCCCTGTGATTGGCCGACAGTAGAGTCACATTAAAGCTGTTTAACATCAATGAAATACTTTAACTCTTTATAGTTATTGTTTAATGGAAAGTTGCAACTGATGTTCATAATATTGTAAATGGTCAATAAATACTGTGTAGTTCACTCATGAACATTATTTGGACGCCATTAGGAAGCAACAACTGATGTTTTTAATCTTTACAATAACTAATTCTTATTAACTATAAATTCACCATTTATCATTGATGATTATTATAATGTGTTTCCCATGTTAATAAGTTGTTTTTAGCATAGAAATACTTTTAAATATACAATATATTTAAGTCAAATTTGGCCATATTTGTTTTTTATCTTCTTCTTCTGTCAGAATTTGAGTCCAGTTTTCATCAATGTGCTGCCACTGATATTATATTCTCTGTGTGCAATATCACCAGACTCCCTTTCAAATCGATTGATTTTAAGAGTTGTTGCATCATGAGGAGAAACTGAATGAACTCTGTGAAACAGCTGCAGCAATCTCTGACTCTTTGGTGCCTTCTTGTACATTCAGCATCAAGTAAAATGTGCTGAGATGTGTCTCTCCTTGAAAACAGTGTCAGTCTGTCACTGTAAAAACCTTTTACATCTCTGGAGAAAGTAAGACTCCCTTTAAAAAATGCTCAACTTTGAATCTGGTTGCGTTGGGAGAGACTGTATGAATGTTGTGCAGCGCTGTCTACATCACAGTCTGAACTCGTTTGGCCTTCTTGTTCATTCGGCAAACATTAAACATGAAGATGTTTCTCTTTGTGAGAAAAAAAAAACTGTTTTATCAGTTTTATCTGTCTGTCCACCTGTGACGTCGGGACGGAGGATCGAACCAATCAGCTTCTCAGAACCCTAAAAACGACTCATTGAATCCAGTCGAGAAATTCAAACGTCATCGTGCTTTTCATTCAGCTCCTCGCGCTCTGTGTCAGTCCACCTGACAGGTGTTCCGGTCCAACATGGCGGCGACAGCAGTGATGGCTGAGAGCAGGTGTGCTACAGCAGCTGAGCAGTAGGGGGCGCCACCAGCCCGTCTGTGCTCATCTGGGTTTACTTTCACTTTCAACGGTCAGTCAGAGGATCTGCAGACTGGAACTGGACCGGAACATCTGGACACGTCTCTCTGCGCTGAGGTAAGAATCTCTCTTTACCTGAAGAAGCCTGAGAATCCGTCTGACTGCCTCTGATCGTCCTCAGCAGTCAGTCTGAGATGTGCTGCCGGTTTTACAGAGACAAGAGAAAATGACGTGAATCTGAGAGATCAGATCACGTGATTGATTATAGAGAGAGATGATAAAGTTCTGATCCGGTCTGAACTGGGTCAGAATCTCACACATGATGTTTGTCAGTTTGTTGTACTCAGCAGGTGATTTGTTAGTGTTTAACAGGTGGAAGGTCCAATGGGAGCTCCATCCGGCCCCGACACACCCAAAGGACATCACTGCAGGACGCCTTCACCACAATTGAGACGTTTATAATTCCACATATTCATCATGCTGATACTATCACAGATATATTGGCACCGGCCTTTATGTTGTCCGACATGCACCGATATGATTTAAAACTATAATGCACAAAAACATGCTTGGTGTGATTTAATTGGTGTAATGACACAGTTTGTCCAGCAGAGTGCGATGTAACAGCTGCCTCACTAATAATCTATGAACCAGCACCAACATAACACAGCCGCCATGTTCTGAACAGACAGAACACTCAACCTTTTAGTTTTAGAACATAAATTGCAAACTTTTGTTGATCTGATAATTATTTATCCTTATACAATTGGGAGTCTGCACAAGGTGTTTTATTTTGAAGATTTACTGGATGCTCCATGCTGTTCCTGTGTCTCTGACTTCCTGTCCATCCTGCTCCATATCTCAGCAGAATCTGGTCCAACAGTGGCGCTGTGAAGATATTTTTAATGGCGTTTTAAAGATATATATCAATTATTTGTCCAATAAGCGTTTCTTCTGCCATGGATGTATAAGCTGTGTTACAGGGACTGGATCCTCACAGACTACTGGACAAATACACAACTTTAAATTGTATTCGGTGATTTGGGTTGAACCGGGTCATGGTTCAGGAGAAACCCCACAGCGGCTCTGGACAGAGAGCTTTACTGGTTGCTAAGCAACTGCTAAGAAACTTATTGATAACCAGCAGCTTCTCAACGAACACCACCGGACCGGAGCCGGACGCAGCCAGAGAACCACAACAGAGGCCTGTACCAATACAGAGGTGATTTACGATAGCCAGCAGTAGTTTTGTTGCTAATGTAATCGCTAACTGCTGCTGCCACAAGTTAGTAGGGGTGGGAATCTCTTGGCACCTCACGATTCGATTCTATTCTGATTCCGAGGTCAACGATTCGATTCAAAATCGATTCTCGATGCATCTCGATGCAGCAAGTTTTTTATGTACATTTCCATGCACGATTTAAAAAAATATATATAAATTAAATCTGAGTTTGCTAATCACTTTCTACTTTTTTTTTCACTGTGTGACTACTTGGTACTTTTAAAGCAAAGTATTTGTAACGATCCATACTAAATTTACTTCCAATATATTTAATTAATAAAACAAATGAAAGAAATGTGGCAAGTCAACTGTAAGGTTACATTTGCTAACAAACATCCAGCTTGGCAAAGAACCAAAAGGAAAAGAAAAGTGTTCCTGTAGCAGCATACATGTAGTGCATTAATACAGCTGCAGCTGGTCAACGGTCGGTACAGGTGTTTCTATCACAGGTTGATCTGGACGTCTCACACTTTGCCACAGCTGACTGACCTCACGCTGAGTTCGGGCTGATTTCAACATACTGTGCGTACAGTTCTCACATCGACTTGGATTCAGCTTAATAACGATGTATGCGGCTGGGAACAATGGCTTTAAGCAGCTTTAATTTTTTTGTATAGTGGCGCACCGTCAGCCGGGGGAGGAGACTGTCGTTATCGCCGTCAGCGGGGGGAGCGTCCGTCCGTCCCCCGGCTCCTCGCCGTCAGCTGGAGGACGGACGGACAGACGGACGCTCGTCACCGTCAGCGGGGGAGCGCATTTTTTACGAGAAGACCGCGGCAGCCCACAAACACCCGCTATAAAGCAGCTAACATTGAAAATGTGGTGCTGAGCGAGCAGTATAGCGGCACAGCGCCGCTGTTCCACTGTTTGTTAAGTATTTGAACGCACGGCGGAATGACAGAAATGCCCGATAGTTAGTTACAGGTGTCGCAAGTTAACCTGGACGCTGCGCACTCAACACCACAGCTAACAGCCAACAGCCAACAGCCATCAGCTAACAGCCAACAGCCAACAGCTAACAGCCAACAGCCAACAGCTAACAGCTAACAGCCAACAGCCAACAGCTAACAGCTAACAGCCAACAGCCAACAGCTAACAGCGTCTCCACGCTGCTCTCGAGCCGCTCGGGGTAAACAAATGCCTCAGACGAGTTGTTTGTGAGTACAAACATTCACGACACATCCCATGTTTTTTGTTGTGTGCACGCCGTCAACTGTCCGGGCGCTGCAGTTCCGCACTTCTGAGTTCCGCCTCTTGCGTTCAGTCAACATTACGTTGTCAATTAACATGTAGAAAATCGATTTTTGACATTTGTGAATCGATTCAGAATCATCCACATCCGAAGCGCGATTAATCTAAGAATTGATTATTTTTCCCACCCCTAGAAGTTATCTGCTGAAACCTGGAGAGCGTTTCTGTGTGCAGCGCAGGTACCAGAGGGCTCGAACGATGGCACATTGTCCACGAGTTAATCGGATGGTCGTCAGACTCTCAGACTGATAAAAATGTAGATATGAAATGTTAAAACGTGTCAGCAGACATACTGTCGTAGCCTGATGTTTACCTGTGTGGCGCACCACAGTTCAGTCTGTGCAGTGGAAACTGTTACGCTCCAGTTTGCGGCTGTGGCTCAGTGGGTAGAGCAGCTCGTCTAGTGATCGGAAGGTCACCAGTTCGAATCCCGGCTGCATGTAGATGTGTCCTTGAGCAAGATAATGAGTCCCAAATTTCTCCTGAGGTGGCGCCTTGCATGACAGCCTCCGTCATCAGTGTATGAATGTGCGTGTGAATGTTGCATGTGTTGTACAGCGCTTTGAGCTGTCGTTAGACAAAAAGTGCAACTCGCATGGAAACGTTGATCCCTGATGGCAGCGGCAGCAGGATGATGGTCCCTGCCATATCTGTGACTCAATGAAAGTGACTTGACGCTCTGAGTCTCCAAACACTCCAGATCCCAATCTGAACAATCTTTACGATGTGTCTAAACAATCCGATCTATGGAGGCCTCACCTGACAACCTGCAGAACTCAAAGGATCTGCAACCAGTTCCTGGTCCTCCACGGACTGGGTTGTTCCAGCATCTCATAGGTTGGTGATCATATTCGGACCTGTGGAGGTAAAACCGACACTATGAGCACTTTATCATGTTTCTCCAACCATCCCAGGGTTCAGGTTAGAGGTTAGAGGTTAGAGGGGAGCAGCTTTGACATCTGTTGCAATGAGGGGGGTGTATTTGGTCTCGGCAGTGTTGGTCCATGAGCATCCACATGAATACCTGGACTCAAGGTTTTCTTAATGAGATGATCAACGTTGATCACTTCACCTGTCAGTGTTTTTAATGTCTTTGCTGTACGAAGCTTCAACACATGCAGCCACAATGTTCTCAGATCATTTGGCTGAAAATGTTCACTGAATGATGTTTTGTGTGTTGCAGTGTCAAACTCCAACCTCTTTCTTTGATCTGATCCGGAAAATAACAAGATGGGTAACGAGTTGAGTGCAGAGGAGATGAGGGACATGGAGAAGAGACGCATGGAAGAATTTGGGCGTCATATCAGTGAGGGTCAAAACCTGAGAGTCAACAAGACCATCAAGATGTTCACCAGACTGGAGTCCTCAGACAACCTGACACAACACTACGAGAAGAAGAAAATGGAAACGGGAGGCCGTGCTGCAGACTGGACCAAGAGCCTGGTTGAGAAGCTGGGTGACTTGACTCCAGGTCCTGAACTGGCGGGCCTCGGAGCGCTGGCCATCGCCATCATCATCGACATCAACTCTGATCCACCTGAGAGCGCAGAGGAGGCTCTGAGGTGTGTGTTTGCTGAGGAGAAGGCCTCCGAGGTCTGGGATCACATCGACGAGTGTCTGAAGAGACGCGTGATGCACATCAACAACACGGAGGAGCTGGTGGGCGACATCAGGAGGATCGAGGTCCAGCTGAGCGCCGCCATCACCAGGCTGAAGAACTCCATGCTGAGGGACGGGCACATGACGTCTGAGGCTCTGAAGGCCTGGGTGAACGGGGCAGCCTTCCACATCCAGGTGCTGATTCACCTGGTGAGACTGGGAGGGATTCAAAGCTGTGATCCTGTAGAGAGACTCATCTCTGCTTACCTGAGAGACCTGGACCTGCTGTTCAAGGAGCACAAGGAGCTGATAAGAGAGAAGTGCACAAAAAACAGATCATACAAAAACATAGGTTCTCCACTGAGCACTCCGGCAGAAAGCTTTGTGCTGGATGCGGTTCACTATCTGGTGGATGATTGTTCAGAATGGCATGAGATGTCATTTGGTTTGACCTTTGAACAATATCGTGAGGTTTATTATGATCGCAGGTACGTCACGCAGAAGCTGGAGACTCAGACTTACTTCAGTGACGTGAGAAGGAACCTGCAGCAGCTGGTTGATCAGAGAGGCTCCTTTAATGTCCACTGAGAGGCTGAGAGACCTGCAGAGACCCCACGTGGACCACACCTGTCCAGGTCACCTGTGTTCTGACTCGGCACAGGACAGGGCGGTCCACAGGAACGTGCACACATAAGGTCCAAGGGGGGCTTGAGCCCTTTTTGCCTCATATTAAAAAGTGCCCTTTTTGTGTTTTTAATGAATAAATAAATTCCTGTTGGGCAGGGATGTAAGAAACACAGCAGTATAAAACGTACGCATTTCCTTGTAATACAGTGTCTCCTACAATGTAAAAAATTCAACGAAACAATAAACATTTATTTTGAAAAATTGCGCTCTATAATCTTAGATTTCAAGGAGCTGAATGACCAATCAAAACTAAAAATACTCCTGGGAGGGGCGCTGCTTAGCTCAGTTGGTAGAGCCGGCGTCCCATGTTTAGAGGCTCTGTCCTCGCTGCAGCGGATCCGGGTTCGAATCCTGGCCCGGGTCCCTTTGCTGCGTGTCACTCCCCGTCTCTCTCACCCTGTTTCCTGTCACCCTCTTCAGCTCCACTATCATAAAGGCCAAAAAATAATTTTAAAAAAAAATACTCCTGGGAGAAGGAGACAAATCTGCTGCCCAACATACATCAACATGCCACAACCTGAGGGACACACACACATACATATAGTTTTTGTAAATGAATGAAAATCAATCTTGATGTTGTGTTGGTATTTATGTTAAGTTATCGTTAACGTCCGAATGTTTGGAAAAGACACTTTTGCAATATTGTTGTTCAAACTTTCATGCCAATAAAGCTCCTGTGAACTGAATTGAACTGAACTGAACTGAACTGACAAGCCGCTGCCATCACGCACACAGATGAGACGTGACAGTGGAACGACTTGAACCTTTGTAAGTTATAAATCCATTAACATAACTTCTTTGTGGGGGCAACAAGTCGCCTTCCACTTATTCAACGTTCTTAAATATTAGTCATATTTTAGAAAAGTGTCCATTTGAAAAAATCCCGTTCCTGATCGTGACTTTGTCTTCTGTGTTTGTGTTGTTCCAGTGTGAACAGTGAACAAACACATGTTGTCATTTTATTCCTTTAAGGTGAATTCTGGCGAGGTGTATGTAGCGGACTGAACGGACATAATTCACTATCTGGTCAGTTTCCGTCTCACTGACAACTGACTGTTGGACAAGGCCCTCTAGTGAGCATCAGTGAATAACCATGGCAACGAGGAGTTGTCAGTAAGTAACCATGGCAACATAGTTGGGAGGGACTGGGAGAGTTAGCAGTTTTTCCTGCTGTTGTAGTCTTTGAGTGTTTTTGTGAATAAATGATAAACGCAATGAGAGAAGTTGTTCGCTTCATATTCTTCAGTATTATGTTTCTTAAAAATGGAAGCCAAGGGCAGCAAAAAAACAGTAAAGGACACAAAACAGACCCTTGAGGCCCCACAGGAGAGAGGGAAGAAGAAGACTATTCACCAAGTTGTAGGAGTAACTCCTTTCTGTCAAATGATATTTGAGCCATTCAAGGGCAGCACCTGTAAGGCCCACACAGTCGGGATAAAGGAATCGAGTTGTTCTTCATTATTATGAAATAATGAAGTTATTCTGATGAACATTGTTGTTTGTCAAACTGGTCCTGACTAACTGAGGCGTTTCCTTCAGTCAGAGGAAACTCATCACTGCTCAACAGGTTCAGATCATCTGAGTCTGTGCCAAGATTCCTCAGCAGCTGCTCACCTTGTTAAAATCACTTGACTTGGTCAAGGTGAGCAGCTGAACAAAACCAGAGAGGAACAAGTTCTGCTGCTGCAGTCGGTCAGACAGACGAACCAGAGCTGAGTTCACTTTCTCTCAAACTTAATTGAACACGACTTTATTCCACCAGAACTTCCAACACCAGGTGAGAAACGTTTCTGTTGTTGCGTCTCATGTTGCAGATCTTTATGTTAATATCTTTATTTGTAAGTTAGAGTGGAGTCTGAACACACACATATTCTACGATTTCACTGAGTACTTGAGACAACATTCATTAACTTTCTCTGAGCTTCAACAAACTTCATCATGTCAGTGTGTTTAAATCTCCAGAAATAATTAAAACCATGTTTGATTAAGATTGTTCCATCATATTATCTTCAGTGTCTGAGATTTATGTAACACAGATAGTATAAGAAGTTTAATGTGAAAACGCGCGCGCACGCACACACAGACACTAATCACTATAGGGGCACACATTAGTTTGGTGTGTACACATTATTTACAGCAGCGTTGTTTCATATTATATATATATATTATATATTATGTATTATATTTGTGGGGAAAAAGCTTGATAAGCTTTTGTGCTGGGAACTGAGAGAGAGTCTGACAGCCGGTGTGTACTTACTGCGTCCCTCACTACTCCTAGGAAATTAAAGTACAGATCCTGATTCCTGGTCTCCAGTTTATAAGCAACCACACTTATCTACTAAGCAAGTAGATTTGCACATCGTCCGCAAAGCAATGAAAGGAAATATTACATTTCCCAAAAAATTGAAGCCAAGGGCATCATAAATAACGAAAACAGTAAAGGACACAAAACAGACCCTTGAGGCCCCACAAGAGAGAGGGAGGAAGAAGACAATGCAACTTATTATAAAGTTGTTCTTCATCGTTATGAAATAATGAAGTTATTCTGATGAACATTATTGTTTATCAAACTGATCCTGACTAACTGAGGCGTTTCCCTCAGTCAGAGGAAACAAACCACAGTACAATAGGCCAAGATTCCTCAGCTGCTAAACAAAGACCAGAGAGGGAAAACCTGTTCTGCAGTCAGCTGATTGCTCCATCGTGGCTTCAGCATCCTCCAGAAATGAATGTCATGTCATTGTCTGAACCGCTTCATCCCTTTTATGGGGTTGCGGGGTTTGTTGCTAACCCAGCTGTCTCTGGGCGAGGGCAGGGTTCTCCAGTCGCCAGCTCATCTCAGAGCCCTCACTGATGGTAGAGCTGCCATGCAGCCAGCTGCACATCAGGAGCAATTTGGGGTTCAGTATCTTGCTCAAGGACACTTTTACATGCAGCTCAGCCCAGCCCAGAGCTGGGATTTGAACCAGTGACCTTCCGATCACTAGCCGACCTTCTGATCACTAGCCGACCTGCTCTACCCGCTGAGCTACAGCAGCCAAACATATATGAAGAAGTTTATTGTGAAAAACACACACGCACATGCAGACACTTGATCATCAACCGACTCACTTTGGTGTTTTTGTGTTAAGAAATGTTTAGATATCATTTAACTTCACAGTAAGGAGAATATTTCTGAGTAGCAGGTCCTCCGGTCTGCCCACAGGACTGACGCAAAACACTTACTGTACTGATTAAAGTATTAATATATATAAATTGACCAAGTGCCCATTTCTCTCTCACATAGCAGGTGAGGTTTGAAATGTATACCGTTAAAAATTTGGCAAAACAATTAACGTCTGTGTTACACTAGCCATCGGAAATCCACAGAAGAAAAAATATGTCATCTGTGGGACGCTGTAAAATAAAATAAAATAGCTTTTTATTGTGAGGGCACCATCACTGTCAAACAGATACATAAAAGAAGACATAATATAACAGCCCAGATAACTACACAAAGCAAAAGCTGATACAAACAACATTAAGCTGCGGTTTCCACTGTAGCAGCGTCTTTAGCAACCGCCAGCAACGATGTCACACGTGACAGCTCTACAATTTTCTGGCGACATCTCACAATTCACTGTAAGGACGTTATTGTAAAACTACTAAATTTTGCCCTGTGGACCAAAGCAGCTATGACACATGACTGTAAAACTCTTCAGATCTTCTCAGGAAATCTTCAGACTGAACATCATTCTTGGATCAGAGATGTTTTAAATGAGATGAACACTGAGAGATTACTGGAGAGCGTTCGTACAGACAGAACACTTTCCTGTGTGTCAGATCAGATTCTGAACTTTTTAACTCTTTGTGTGTTTTGTTTGATTAAAGATCGACATCTGAGACGGTCTCTAGTTATTTCTGTTTCTATTTAGGATCAATAACTGTAAGATGACGATGGTGAAACTAAAGGAACTTTGTTTTTGTAGCGTTCATGTTCGAGGCTTCATGTGGTGAACAGCTGACACACTCAGTGGATCAATACTAGGTATGATTATTGATTATTGATTATTGATTATGGGTGTTGCTGCATTTAACTCTGTTTCTGTACACAGGTCAGACATTTCATCCACTGCTCATTCCCAACATGTAGATACGTCTTAGTTCAGAGCAAAATGAGTTTGTTAGCAACAACTGATGTTTCTGAATGATGATAACTCATTTAATTCACAGGACGGATCTGGAGGAGATGGACAGAAAACAAAGAGAAGAGGAGGAGAAGGCCAGAAGACAACCACAAGAGAAGGAGAAGGTCAGAAGACAACAAATAGAGGAGGAGAAGGCCAGAAGACAACAAATAGAGGAGGAGAAGGCCAGAAGACAACAAGAAGAGGAGAAGAAGGCCAGAAGACAACAAGAAGAGGAGGAGAAGGCCAGAAAACAACCACAAGAGAAGGAGAAGGCCAGAAGACAACGAGAAGAGGAGAAGGCCAGAAGACAACGAGAAGAGGAGAAGGCCAGAAGACAACGAGAAGAGGAGAAGGCCAGAAGACAACGAGAAGAGGAGGAGAAGGAGAGGGCCAGAAGACAACAAGAAGAGGAGGAGAAGGCCAGAAGACAACAAGAAGAGGAGGAGAAGGAGAGGGCCAGAAGACAACAAGAAGAGGAGGAGAGGGCCAGAAGACAACGAGAAGAGGAGAAGGCCAGAAGACAACGAGAAGAGGAGGAGAAGGCCAGAAGACAACAAGAAGAGGAGGAGAAGGCCAGACAGGAGGTGATCAACCAAACTCCTCCTGGAACAATCAGGCTCGGGTTGCTCAATCTTTGGTCGATGAATAACAAAGCACCCAGGATCTCAGAGCTCATGACAGGAAACAACCTGGACGTCTTTCTCACAACAGAGACGTGGTTAAGAGATGTTACAGCCGACAGAGTCCTCAGAGAGGCTTCACCAGAAGGTTTCAGGTCCCACTATCAGGTGAGGGCGGATGGTAGAAGAGGAGGAGGGGTGGCCATTCAGTTCTCAGAGAGATTGCAGGGAGAACAAATTCACTTTGACTCTCTAAACATAACGACCTTTGAGTTTGTTGTCACAAAGCTGCAACATAATGATTGGAACCAACCGGTCGTGATCATTAATCTGTATCACCCAATAAGTCGCCAGAAGAAACAATTCCGTGAGTTTCTAGATGAGTTTGAAAGTCTTCTGGATGAGTTTACAAATGACAACAGCAGCATCATTGTGACTGGAGATTTCAACATCCATGTTAATAAAAAGTGGAGATCCGATACTGACGAGTTTGATTCTCTTTTAGGGGTCAATGACCTTACGCAGCATGTAGAGGAGCCAACACACCGAGGAGGAAACACTCTGGATCTGGTCCTCACCTCAAATGTGGAAATCTCTGGTCTCATTGTTCAGAAAGATACAAACTCAGATCATTACACCATTTATTTTAATGCAAAGCCAAAAGATACTGAAGAAAACGAGAACGAAGAGCAGAATCGATTCAGACAGACGGAGGAATAGAAACTGAATAATTCTCTGAAATGTGAAAGTATCTGATTCAGCTCTAATATATCACCTGATGTAACTGTGATCAATGAAGTTTCTACTAAGTATTAATTCCATCTGATCAAACAAGGTGATTATTTTTATCAAAATAATTCAGGAGAATAAGAGCAGAGGAAGAAAACAAAGAGCTGAAGTCTGTTCATTGGTTCTAAATGGAGACGGCTCAGAGACCCATTTACTCAGAGGTCCATCCAGAAAGCTCCTCCTCCTCCTCTCACCTCTGATGGCCTCACCTGCTTCAGTCCTCTCTCCTCTGAAGATGTTCTCACATTAGTGACGTCTAACCGGGCCACCAGCAGCGAGAATCTTTCCTACATTTATAATTTGTGGTGAAACATTTTTCACATCATGATTTTACTTTCAAAACTTTTGACCAGTTTATAAAATATGATGTATTGTTTTGATCTAAACCACCTAAAAACACATCAAGCAGAACAAATAAACGTATCCTTTAATGTAACATTAGATGCTCTTAACAACTACTGATATCAGAATGTGAGCAGCCAGAGTCTGCTCCCTCTGCTGGACTGGAGATCCTGGAGAAGTTCTGATGATGTGTTTGGGTTTCAATAATTCTATTTAGTGAAATGTCTTCAGAAAAGTTCATTTAGATCCAGAGTCCATTTAGAAACCTTATCATGACTCATCTATCTAATCTCACAGCACAGGGACAAACTGAAATAGAAAGAATGATAATACATCTGATCATAGTGGAAAGAGCTGCTGCAGGTCTCTGCACACCTGACTGGAAATGTATATTTCTGACTATGTTATGCCATGAAAATGTATCGATCCTCTCATTTTAAATGAAACACTGAAAAATCACACTTGATTATCTGATGAGGAGTGTTGTTGATAACATGGTGGGTTGCATTCATGAACCCATACAGATTATTATTCACCTGATTCGTCCTGCTCACCAACACCGTCAGCAGATGGAGCTTCAGGTTGCTGATAGAAGCAGCTGAGGTTTCCCACTTTATAAATCTGTTAAACTCCTGGTTGTAATAATTAATGAAAATGTGTCTTCTAGTCTGAACACATAAACATGATACACATATTTATGGACATATTGTGACTTTCTGAGGAATTCATTGTGGATAAAAATCCATAGATCTGCCAAGAAATCACAGAAAAAAAGACTCTTTATTAACTTTATTAACAGCGTCAGTCACACAGAGTAACAACATAAAATCATGGAAAAGTCATTTAAAAAGTAGATTTTCTAAAGTCACTTTAAAGACGAGGCTGAGCTGCAGCGCTGGAGGTCGCACACATCACCTCTGTGTACTCTGTTAGACAACGTGGAGTGACGTCTCTCATGGTTTGTAAGTAATCAACATTGATTTAAACTTAGACTCTTCTGGTGCAACGCCAGACAATGAAAGACATGATAGAAATGACAATTAGACAAACAGACACTCCCAAGACCAAATATGTTCTGTCTGGTTTCACATCCTGTCCTGTGCCTCTACAACGACAGTATTTTCTACTTCACTGGCTGTTCTGCAGTTCTCATCAGTTGTCATGTCTCTGGTGTGACCTGTTTCTCCTGCTTTATCGTCCTTCTCCTCTCTTAGCTTCTCTCCAATCAGCGGCTCAGTCTCATCACGTGTCTCCTGCACTTCATCCAGCTTGTTGGTCTCAAGAAACACCTGCGACTCAGCAGCTCTGAATTGAAGAGACAAAACATATTTACATACCCTAACCCATATACAGCAATGGCCTAAATCAACTCTTACGTATTCTTGTAGTCCTGAATCGAATAATTTGATATGTAGCCTATCATTGGCAAAAAACCCTTTCAGATGCCAAACAGGATATTAACAGAATTATTGTCACTATTGAACAACATTTCGCAGCGAAACCAAATTCAGAATTTGTTTCACTCTTCTGACACTAAAAGAGAGTCTTTCTTTGTTTTTACTTCATTTTTCCTCAAATTCTTTTGTGTTTTAATTCTTCCAACATTCTTCAGGCTGCTGCCTCCAATCATGGAAGGATTTCATCTGCACTACATTTTATTTCGTCTCTCTGACCAGTGAACTTTTGCTTTTCACATTTTATTTATCATGTCTAAATCATCACTTCTCCATTAATGAAACATTCAATAACGGAACAGACTGACAAACACATGAGGGAGGACAGAGATTATATACAGTTACACTGATGATGGGAGAAGAACAGGTGAGGTGAGTGAGGAGGGAAGAGGACAGGTGAGGAGGGAGGAGGACAGGTGAGGAGGGAGAAGGACAGGTGAGGAGGGAAGAGGACAGGTGAGGAGGAAGGATGACAGGTGAGGAGGGAAGAG
>CAEMYA010000450.1:87360-108019 GCA_903131615.1 Diplodus sargus
CATGAGCAGCCAGAACATCAGTAGGTCCTTCAACAGCTGCTTCCGCATGTTGCGCATCGGCACATCCTCCAGCAGCACCGCATGTATCAGGTTGCCATTACGCATGGCCATTACGCACAGCCATTACGCACGGCTACAGCGAACAGCGGCGGGAGGATTCTCACTCCCCAGTTATACAGGAAAATCATCTTTAATTACACTTATAAATATCGTGTATTTACTTATTTATTTCCATAAGGATCATTATCATCATAATGCACACTGACACTAATATTTACAGTTTAATCCTGTAACACAGCTTGGTGAAGGAAACAGCTGTAAATGAAACGTCTCCATAATTCACACTTTTCATATCACTTTTCATTGACACTCGCAACATCACAATAATCAGAGCGAGGAGACCGCGTGCACGGTCCGCACGGTGATCATGAAGTTCGGGTGCCGGTACGCAGTTTCACGCTCTGTGGATGCTTATACATTCAAAACTGCGTGGAAAGTGGCTGAAGAACACATAATGCAGACACGTAGTGAAGTCTACTCGCCATAAAAAGGAGAACAGGTGGAGCCGTTTAACGAAATTAGTTCTGTATCTCGTACTAACGTTAGTATCACGTGAACATGTGAAACAGTTTATTGCGTCCTGGTTTCTTCATTATTGAAAGATAAATGCAATCGCGCTTCTGTACTTAAAGTTCACATCAAATACGGAAAAGAGGAAATAAAAAAGCCACGCAGCTGCACATGAAGCACAAGACGGTGAAACATGAACAGCTGGAACATTTGTGGCAGCAAATTACAGGCAGCTCGGTGTGTAAGTGTGGACGAGAGAGAGAAAGGAAACACTCACCGCTGCGATCCTGGAATAAACCAGAGCAGAGGACAAACACACAATGTGTCGCTCTGACCTGCTGAAGCTCAGTTGGACCTGAGACTGAATCTATAAACCGAGCGCACACCTGTAAAGTGTTGACGCCCCTTTCTGTCCCGCTGCTTTCACTTACTGCTCAAACCCCCAGAGAGTAAAACTGTGCTGATCATCGTCTCAGCCTGCAAATGAGCAACTTATTGAAATGATTTCATGTTCATGTTTTGTGACACGTTGTTACATTATTGTAGCTGTTCATCGTGCTGCACTGTGAGATGTGTTAGAATAAAGATTCTTCTTCTTCTCTGCACACAGACGCTGTTGGACGTCTTTTAGCTCTTTTAGTCTCACTGATGTGTTTTTAATGCAACATTGCTGCTTCACTTTTCAACACAGTTGATGTCCTGAACCGAAGAATAAAATCACTGTTGAGTTTTCACTTCTCACATTGGCACAAAGTTACACTCAAATGAAAACAGGCGCAGGTTGGTTTCCTGTTTATTTTCATGCAGTTAAAGCGAATATAATATAATATAATATAATAAAATATAATATAATATAATATAATATAATATAATATAATATAATATCACACAATATCAAATCAACATGATGAGCTACACTTTCTGAAATAAAACATAAACATCAGAGAAGAATGTCTGAGACAGGAACAGAACTTGACCAACATTTTTAATCATCGTGTCGCTGGTTGTGAATCAGTCATGAAGAAACGCTCCTGATGTCTCTGTGTCTGCATGTGACCGAACAGAGTGATGCAGAGTCACTTGTTCTCTGTAATGTTGGTTGCTGAGAGTGAGCTTGTAGAGTTCAGCCTCATGTTGGTCTCAGTGTGGCCGCTCCTCTCCATCAGATGAGCTCCGGGCAGTTTAACGACTGAGTGAATGCGGGACATGTGTTTGACTCCACAGGACAGCAGCAGAGCCTCCTCCGCCAGAATCTCTGCTCCGAAGACCAGCTCCAAGTTGTCACCTGGAGGCAGAAAGAAATACTCCACACATTAGAACATGTTCAGTGTTTACAGTCGGACAAGTTATATCTCTGTAAACCAGCAATAAAACAATTATTATTATTAAAACCAAATTGTAATGAAATAAAGAAATCACACACACACACACACACACGCACACACACACACACACACACACACACACACACACACACGCACACACACACACACACACACATTCTCAGGTTAAACTCTGGTATCCGGCTGCTCTCCTGCAGTGGAACTGTGCGCGTCCTCATTATAACATCGAAGACATTTCTTTTTCTGGAAGTTTAAATTAAATTTCCTGCTTACAAACGAACAACTTGGACAAATACAAATCTGCTTAATGAAGTTAATGAACGGCCAGTATACATACCAGTCTGGAATGCGCATTTAATTATCCTTTTTAATTGCTGCACAGTGACGTTCTTCATACGATCGTTACAGCCGCACAGACGGATGATCTCTTCCACTCCGCAGGGTGAATTTACTCTCAGCTGGAATGACATGTTGCTGCTCCGTGGTGCCGTGAGGACTCTGTGAGGACTGTGTGGACTCTGTGAGGACTGGCTGGTCTCCTTCTCGCCTGAAACCTCAGGTTGCAGATACAGCAGCGCACCTACGAACCACGTGACTTCTGGGAAACAACCTCGGAAAAGAGGAGAAAACCTGCACAGCTGCTCCACATTTACAGGGAGTTCGTTTAGTGAAGATGGCCAGCAGCTCCGAGAAGTGTTACAACCCGCAGGACCGCACGCTGACATTTGTAGACGGAGAAGATGAACTGGACTGTAAGTAGCTGCGTTTGAAATGGAATGCAGGTAAATGGTCCGGTCCTACAGAGTGTAAGAAACTAACATGGACCGCACAGGAGCGTCCACTGTCTGTAACGTGCAGCAGCACCGACATCCTCCCAGTGGCAGTCTGTGGCATCTCTACTGTTTACACAGTCTAATGTACAGTTCTGCACAATATCTCTTTATTTTGCACTTCTTAATATGATCTAAATATATATTAATATCTGTTCCATAGCGTAAATGTGAATGTAAAATATTGTACATATTGTACTATTCCTATTTGTATATTTCATATTATTATATTATATATTGTATATAATTTTACATTTTAGTTTTTCCCTGTGTTTATATTATAGTTTATATTATATTATAGTATTATATCACTGACTCTCAGAGACTCTCAGTGACTCTCAGAGACTCTCAGTGACTCTCAGTGACTCTCACTGACTCTCACTGACTCTCAGTGACTCTCAGTGACTCTCAGTGACTCTCACTGACTCTCACTGACTCTCAGTGACTCTCACTGACTCTCAGTGACTCTCAGTGACTCTCAGTGACTCTCACTGACTCTCACTGACTCTCAGTGACTCTCAGTGACTCTCACTGACTCTCAGTGACTCTCAGTGACTCTCACTGACTCTCAGTGACTCTCAGTGACTCGGTGTATCACAGCTGAGAGTCCATCACACTGATTCTGCTCCGTCTGTGTCTCACAGTTCTGTGTGCCGGCTTCAAGTCTCTCAGAGCGAAGATGTCCTGCGGTCATGCTGTCACTCCGATGTCTCTGACCGACCACTGCCGCAGGTTGTTGGACCAGGTAGGATGTTTGCACCTGCATCATCACTGTTAAACACATCAGTGACTGAGAGGACACGAAGGCCCAGAACATATAGTTTTAATGACAAAGAAAGAAAGACAGAAAGAGCAAAGAGAAAATCATTTCCTGTCACAGTGAGAGAATCAGTGAGTTTAGATATATCAAAAAATGTATTTCTCTGTATTGGAGCTATTCATTGTTTTGTAATATAAATTCAACATTTATTATTTTGTCATTGTTTGTTGAGCACAAGTTAGTTAATCAGTTTGATCACAATATTAGCAGTGTTGTTTTTGTGATTTTGAATATTTGATCAGGCTTTTGTTTTGAAGGCACAGGTGAGTCTGTATGAGAGGCAGGTGGTGGGAGGTTGATGGTTCTTTACCAGGTGATCATTAGGTGTTTGTCACTAAAAGGAAAATAAACCACAGAACCACCATGACTGGAGAATTGTTTGTCACATACCTGCGTAAGATTCACTCTTTAAGTGGCTCAGAGGCCTTTTGATTTTGATTTTGTTAATAAAGTTTTGTATTTGGACACAGGGCATTATTATTATTATTATTATTATTATTATTATTATTATTATTATTATTATTGAGGACCAGTCCGCCCCTACACTGTGGATCATGGCAGCAGTAACTCGTTGACAGATGAACATCCTTCTGTCTTGTATTCTGTCTGTATTTTCAGGGACGGTGCAGGTTTGTGTGTGGTATCTGTGATGCTGAGTGGTCCTTCCAGGAAGTTCGTAAAATGGCTCTTCTGACTCCTGAAGAAGTGAGAGAATTTGAAGACAAAAAGTTGCGTAATGTTTCCAGACGTTCCTTCGGTAATAGAGAAGTAAGTATCTACATTACATTGTTGACAGAAATACGACTGAGGAAACAAATACAAGTCTGAATTAAAACTCAAACTCATTTATTCTCCTTGTGCTTTCAGGGCTTGTTGGAAACATTAAAGACCTGTCCAGAACTCGTCCTCGACAGTGTGAAGGACACAGAAGGTCCCTTAAAATGTCCGTCCATCCGAGCCTGTCCCACCTGTGGTTTGCTGGTGCGACATGATGGAACACGTTGTAAAAACGTCGGCTGTACGCAGTGTAAAGTGGAGTTTTGTTTTTCGTGTCTGAAGATCACTACAGAGTGCCAGAAACTAAACCCAAGGTCACATTTCAAACCTTGTTCCACTGGTGTAGCACCGAGACAGACCTCCATACCTGTGTGGCAGCGCAGGTAAATGTGTTGATCCAGGAACCTCAGACACACCTGGTTATGTTGTCTGTTAGAAAGCCAATCATCCGTATTGTTATTACTCAGACAGATATTCAGCCCAATACCAGCTTTTGTTTTGGTCCTTTTTTGTTTTTATCGGCACAATGTGAGATTTTTTTCCATTTTCTCCACAATAGAAAGATTTCCTGCTTTCACTCAGAATCAGTTTGGCTTCAGCTCCTTTAATGTTATCTCACTGTGACACTGTGTGTTTTCATCCCTGTTGTGTCTTTTTCACATTTCCTTGTTCAGTCAGATTCTTATTGATCATCTGTTTAATTCTTCCTGACAAAAGTTTCATTCCCTGTCAAATGAAAATAAATACACAGATTGGTTTGAATACATTATTTCTACTGGAGCTATTTTATTTCAGCAGCTCATTGGTGGAATCACTACAAACGATGACTGTGGGAGAAGAAGTATTCAGATGATTTACAAAAGAAAATATCACAGAATAAAAATAATTGGTTGTATTTAATTGGCCAAATGTTAATAAATATCAAATTCAAATTAGCTTTGTTGGCATTAATATTTAATTCAGCTTAATTGCGTATTATCAATTATCAAAAGTAGAAAATAATATTTAGGATTATTATATTTTCATTTTATATTTGATCATTAATTATTGATACATCACACAAATGTAAAAAATTACAATGTGATGAGGAGGTCATTTTAACTGCTTATGAGGAGTTTATAACTGTGTGACATATTTTATAAACTGATCAGATGTAAACAGTCAATCAAACTTTAGTTGAGAGTCATTTCCCTGTTAAGATGCAATGAAATGCTTTTTAAACTATGTATTAAAAAATGTTTATTGGACAGTTGCAACCTTTAGAATTGCTTAATAAATATTTTATGAACCATAAATTGTATTGTTAACAGTTAAATAACACTAAATGTATCATTTATGAATAATGAGTTATCGCAAATAAATAAGTTAAATACATTTAAGTCAAAATTGGCCATATTTGTCACATGTCTTCTTCTTCTTCTGTCAGAATTTGAGTCCAATTTATATAGAGATTTTGTAAGCTATTATTGTTATTGTTGTTATTGCAGAGAGATGCACAGATTTATATAACAGTCTTCAGAATGTTCTGATGGACGGGTCGGGGCAGAACCGCAGTATGTCTGAAGTCTAAAGCTCTCTCCTTGTCTTTGGATAATTTGCCTCCCATGTCAATGCGACCATGCACCCCAAATATGAAGTGGTTTTCCCATTACTGGCCGTATTTGATGAATATGGCTAAGGAGTTTCCTGAGCTCCAACCGCTGACAGTGATGAAGCCGTTTCTCTCTGTAATGTCTGTCATGGCTCACAGTGGCAGATGTGAGGTACAATGTGCAGTTAAACGTGTTTGTGTCTCATGATGTTTGAGGAATATTTCCCCACAGTCTCTTTCACAGGAAACACTTAGCTTGCTTGTTCATCTCTTCAGGTACAGGTGTTTCAGAAACGGTAGTCCACATTAGTGAAATCATTTAGTACATTATATGCAACCCTGTTATGTACTTGTAAAGGTCCTTGTAACTGTTACAATTGGTGAGCAAACTGTACATCAGGGCTGCCTGCAGGATAGACTTCCAAAACCCATGAAATGGATATATAATTTAAATATCTATAATATAGAAATACTCACTGAACAGAGGTTAAAGCTTCAACCAGCAGCAGCTGTGATAGCTTTGCAGCCTAATTCTACCACAGAACAGCTTAGACTTCATTAATTAGCTCATGGCACTATATTTAATTGAGAATGCAGAGTCTGAGAAATATGATTCTGATGCTAAATGTCTAGATCTCATTGTTGTGTCTTGGAGCAGGTGAGGTGGTCTAAATACACTTCAAACACGTGTGGATCTTTATGACTGCACAGCCTGAACTTCCTCACACATCAAACAGGATCTAAAGGTCACTGTGGCTCCTTTCAGTCACCCAAAGACGACTTAGCCCTGATTCAGATAGACTTACATGTCATTAGTATTATTTAATAGAGGTCGTGTTTTACCACAGCATTTACTCATATGGTTTGTTTTTTGTCTATTTTGTTACGTTATGCTTAAATGCCGTCAGTAATCTCAGTTATTCATACATGCTGAAATGTCATGTATCCTCCAAACCAAGAACAGAAAATAAATCAAGTCGCTTTGCAAAATCAATTCTATATCTCCCGATAATGATCGAGTATCTGCTAACCTTTGTGTATAATTAGCCTTATATTGGTCCACTTTAACTTAACAGCTGAGCGTTCATTGCTTTTATAATTACTAAACCCTATTTACTATAAATGTACCGTTTATTATTGATGATTATTATGATGTGTTAAACATGTTTATAAGTTGTTTTTAGCATAAAAGTATGTTTAAATACATTTTATACATTTAAGTCAAATTTGGCCAAGTTAGTTTTTTATCGTCTTCTTCTTCTGTCAGAGTTTGAATTCAGTTTTCATCAATGTGCCACTGATATTATCTCAAAGGCCATTATTGATCAAAATGCAGGGAAATTGAAATGCTGAGATTTATAGACAGTGTTCAAAATGTTCCTGATGTATGTGTCAGGGTTAGGGGCGTGGCCTCAGTCACACCTTTTCATAATTACATCAAACAACTGTTGCAAGAAGTGTTCTGCTGTGTGTGTGTGTGTGTGTGTGTGTGTGTGTGTGTGTGTGTGTGTGTGTGCTTGAACTCACAGTTTCTGTTTCTGTTTGACTCCATCACAGCTCCATCAGAGGATGGAGGTCAGTGAGTACATTTACTTAGTTACTGTACTTTAGTACATGTTTCAGGTATCTGTACTTTACTCGAGTACGTCTTTGACTTCCCCTCCTACATCTGAACACAAACCTTCTTTGTATTATATGCATGAAGTCTGTTATAGGCTCTCTCTGAGTTCAACCTGCTCTGAGACAATTAAGTTGTTAACATCATAAAACGATGATAAAGTGGGAGCTGGACTGCTGAGTGTGCAGGAGTGACTGATAGTAACCAGAGCAGCATATCAGAGGTGCGTATATAGATAAGAAACAGCAGCTGCATCTTTACAGAAAGTCACATGATTTAGAGGAACGGAGGGGCCGAATAAAGTCCAGTGAAGAGGCAGTCTGCTGCAGTCAGCCGGCTGAGTGAACACAGAGAGTTTACAGTCAGTCTGTCTTTCTCTACCAACTTTATTCCAGCAGAACTTTCAGCAACAGGTCAGAAACTCTGCTCGTTGCTTCTCACTCTGCAGATAAACACCTTCATCATCACTGCCGGTCGTCCACGAGTCACTTCAACAACACAATACTGGAAGGAGACAAAGTGACTTAAAGTTTGAATTTGCTCCAACAGCCTCCTGTCTGTCCTAATGATCCATGAGCAGCTGTTAACCAGCTGAATGTATTTGCACACTGACCAGGAGACACAGATCACTTCATCACAGCTGAATCAGTTTGAACACTGAATATCTTTGTACTGTGATCAGCTGAAGGTATTCTGCTTTTATTTACGTTGTAACCAACGTCCCAACTGTTGTGAATCAGTGTTGGAGTAAATGTATCTGCAGGTTCACGTGGTCTCCATCAGATACAGTTTCCTCTGGTGTCCTCTGATCGTCTCCTCACTTTCTCTCACAGGTGTTTCTGATTGGACCATCAGGCAGAAACCTTCATCATGTCTTTCTGCGAGGGAGTGTCGGTGTGTCCTCGCTGTGGCGGCATGCATGCATCTGAATCTGTAAGACATCTTTGTTTTTGCTCTGAATCATTTACAAAATTAATGACGTAATAATAACAATAATGATAATAATGTAATAATGTTTCACAGTCCAGGAATCTGGTGTTGTGTCAGTTTGTTTGTTTGAGTCCAGGTAAAGACTCAGATCCTTTGAAGTGAAGAATTGAACCATCATTTTCTTTGTGTTCAAATGGATTCAGTAAAATTGGCAACAAAATAAAATGTTGTTCATAAATGTGTCAAAGTCAAGCAGGGACACATGTGTGAATGACACCCTTAGGCATAACGTCCACTAGGAACAGAGGGGAAATGTCTCCCCCACTTTCCGAAATCACGTTTTATTCAATCCAGCGGAACGCAGCAGCTCTCAAGCGTCCGATACTCAAACATTAGGTCCACTTGATTAATCTACCCTGGTGTATACCAATGTGCTTAATTTGCATTAATTTGATAGCAAACCTCGCCCAGCTGATGCAGCACCAGCTATGCCAGGTTAGTAATCAAGTGGACTCACTGTCGCTGTGAGTCGCGGACAGTTTGTGTAATGATGCTGCGTTCCAGACAATGTCAGAATTTCTGACCTCCCACTAGAAAAAGTTCACTGGAACGTCACTCAAAGTCCTAGTTCCTACTTGTAAACTCAGGCCAAATCCATCTACCCCGACTTCACAGAGAATCAGATATCTGACGTCACGCAACTATGGTCACTGCCGTGCACCTGGAACACTTGGAGGTCGGAAATCAGAAATTTCAATTCCGACCTCCAATTTTCTGGAACACAGCATTAGAGTGGTAACGTCGTCGTAGAGTTTTGTGATGACAAAATGAAGCATCTCAACAGCAAAATTTTATGATATTCTTTAAAAGAAAGAAAGGAGACGTGAGTTGGTTGATGAAAATGCTAAAGTCACGGAGCCTGAATAACGTCCTGTCTGGTTAACTGTTACCTTGACGTGAGCTAGCTGTTAGCCTGACTGACTTCTTACTGTCACTTTGAAAAAAATAGAAGAATTTGGAATCTACGTAGCACTGAGCTGCAGGTGGTTGTTGGCTCTGTAGAAAGGATCAGGTGATTCATGTTGATCAATAATGAGGGTAAGAAGTTAACGTGATAAGAAGTGAACACAGTTTAATCCAAAATTCATTCTTAACTGTCACATACTGCCAGTGATGCTACGAATGAATTGAATTATGAATCAACTTCAAGGTGAAAAATGTAAAACATTTTAATCAGTAAGATTGAACAAAGTGACCTTCTGTTTTCATATAAGACGCAGGTGAGCAGTGACCTGAGGGAGCAGCACAGGCAGACACAGGTAGAGTTAATATATTTAATTATATTATAACTATAATAAATATTTGATATAAACTATGTATATGTCATATTTTGTTAAAGCTTTTATATGTTGTGATTGAAGTTACAATAGGAACATTATCTGTTGATAGTTCCATAAATAATGTGCTATGGATCTATCAGTCCTATTATTCAAAGTATAGCTTATATCTCACAGCATGTGATGTTCAGTCGGTTTTTTAGGTTAAAAATGCAGAGAAGAAGATAGTTTTTTCTCATGTATATTTACTTACAGAATTACAAACTAAGCATGATAGCCATGTTCATCATAATGTGTTGCTTTTAAGTATTTGGGAATATGATTAAAAGCATGTAGGAATGTATAATATGGTTTTCAAATCAGACCCCCAAATTTCAAACCAATGCGACGTCCTTGACGATACCCAACCCTGCTGATAATAATGAAAATGAATCAAGTATTGATCTGTTGACTTTTGATCTTCATCAGCCTTTGATGGAAGCTTTTCAAACGCCGTCGCGTCTTCTAAGTCCGCCGAACCAATCAATGAGAAATACAGCTGACGACATGCGAGCGACACTGAGGACACAGAGGACAGCGGTCAGTGACATGAGGTATGACGGGGGAGGAGGGGGGAGGGCGCTCACAGAATGCTAAATCCTGTTTATCATCCTCATCCTTCTTATGACAATATTGACTTTAACCAAAATTACACCCAAGCTCAGAAGTTCATGGTCGATTAAAAATGTCCTTGTTTTTCATTGAAAGGCCTAGTTTTTTTTCACATAAAATAACATTCAAGTGATCAAAAATTCAGTTTACACATTAGTAATGAGGTAAATTATTTCTAGCAGGAAATGGCTGATTTTCATTGGAACATGTACATTTGTGTTCAGAGGACCAGAGTCACCATCACTCCTGTGGTCCAATAACACATTGTGTTAGATAATCCAAGAGTGTTGGGATAAAAGGCTCACTGATCATTAACGGTTCCATATTATGAAAAACACGTTTTCTCTGGTCTCTACATATATAAGTTGGTCCTCCCTGAGCCTGCCAACTCCCAGAATGAGGAAAACAAGTGATTCCTGCACGGTCTCTGCAGCCCACACACTGGTAACACGGAGCTCCTACAGGCTGTTCAGATTCAGCTCCTGTCATCACGTAACGAAAGAGGGGGGGGTTCACCCCCGAGGTGAAGCTCGGTGTGTCCAGCGGAGAGACAGCAGCGTTTTACAACGTCATCGCTCGGAGCTAGACACGCAAATTGCTCTGTTGTTGGTTGTGAAAATCAACATCAGTGCCTATATTCTGTCCCAGCTACAGAACAACAGAAGAGACAGTGGTTACGTTTCACATTTTAATGACAATGTGCCGGCTGCGGTTCGTGTTAGCTTGTACGTGTGTGCTAACCACTTCACATCGGACTGCTTCAGTAAAGAGGGTCAGTACAAAGCTGGCTTTGCCTTGACACTCATAAAAGGATCAGTTCCAAACATACCGGACCCAGCAACTGCACCCGAGCCAGCGATAAGTGTCGCCACGGTTTGATAGTATTTACAGTTACCTACGAGTATGATGAAGTCAGCTGGAAACTGGCAAATCAGTTGCAGTGGCGTTTGAAGCGATTTTGATGTTAATAATATAACGAGGGAGCTTGGTTGTCACAGTAAAAAGTCTGGAAACGTGCAGACTGGAGACAGAGACGATGTGAACAGTGTCCAAGAATTTGGAGACTGTGTTGGAGACAAACACAGCTTTCGCTAGCTGTTAGCTATTAGCTACCTGGCAGTAACTGTAACATCACCTACGAACAAACTAGCATTATTCAGACACACTAACCATTCTGAAACGTCCTGCTGCAACGTCCTGCATGGTTGAAAGAAAGTATCTCTGCGAGCCATAGCAATACATATATATACATCCACCATAACATTAGTGCATGCTACCACTAGCGTAAGAGGGTTAATCTCGCTGAGAGGGAAATAGCAAGAAAAATTTATGAAAAACAGTATAATATGGGACCTTTAAACAACCTTTAGACCAGTTGATTAAATCATTAAATAAGTAATGAAACTGGCCTTCTGTAGGGTAGTTCAGCATGTATGGATTAGGTTATAGTCTCAATAAAGGAACTTTCTTCTGAAATTATCAGTTTATTCTTTTTCTGAGAATAAAAACTATTTTTATCTTTTTCATAAATAAAAAGATGGTAAAACAGTAAGTCACCATTCTGAACATCAACAGTAGGACTCAGGATGCTGGCCTTCTAGGTAGAGAAGTCAAGAAAAAAACACGTGTTCTTTTGTCCATCATAATCTTTTCCTTTGATTGTGCAGTCTTGGTTGTTGGCCATTTTTTATAATCAAACCCACAGTCGCTGAAGCTCCAGATACTCAACAAACTAAGATAAAGCTAAATGTATCGCTTCTTACTTATTTAATCAACTGTTTTCAAGGTTTTTTAATGATTAATTAGTCTTTTAATATATAATATTAATATATGTTTTTGTATTTCTGGAGCTTGTAACAAAAATAATTTCCCCCTGGGATTATTAAAGTATTTCTGATACAGATTCTGATTCTGAAACCTTATAAACCAGGACATTTCTCAGTGACCCAAAACTTTTGAGCGGTAGTGTAGATTAAATAATTGTTGTTCTCAAAGTGCTCAGTGAGTTTGATTTACAGCCAAAGAACGGCTCCTTCTAAATCAATTTCCAAAATATAAGATGCTTCTTTTTTGTTATTACTCCAGCAGAAGACCACTTGAGGATTTGGCAGAAGTGAGGCGCATCATTGAAAGCAGCCACAGGACCCTTGAGAACAACCAGCAATTGATAGATCATGTCATAAAAAAGTGTCCGAATGCAGAGGTCAGGAAAAGTCTCAGAGAAAGTTCTCAGAGTTTGGTTATCCTTCCACTTGTAGACATGTATAAGTTCCTGGTACAAGAGCTTGAGAAGAAAAAGCAGATAGACCGCACTGACATCGACATCATCTTTGTGGCGCACGGAGGTATTGATTCGTTCATGTTCTCAGCCAACTACCTCATGCCTCTGCCCTCCATCAGAGATGTGGTCCTGTATTCTCCCTGGAACTGTGCTATCAATGCTGATGTAGCGTACGGTGTTGCTACAGGATGTATACAGCCTCATCACAGGGTCTTCTTCCGTATTCCACCACAAGGCTGTCCAGTTCCTGATTATGTTCATCCACCGACCAACCTGCCTAATGACTGGAACTCAATGAGTGAAGCTGGAGGATCCAGGATCCCGAGGATCCGCCTCAGCCCTTTTAAGGAACCAGTGGATCCTGCATGGAATGACTTTGTGTTTCTCCAAGATAGACTTGGTGAACCTGGGAGAAATCGTGTCCTCGTCCCGTTCACTCGCCAAGGATGGATGGGCTCCTTCGACAAAATCCCATTCGAGATCGTCACTTTGGTTCTGTCAGCGGTGCTGGAAGTCTACGGCTGTAGTGCCACCGTCCATCTCGCTGCCTGTCTGAGTAGATCTGAAGATCTGAATGAGGCTGAGCTGCAGCAGCAGTATGGATACACTATTGACAACACAATGATGGGATTGTCAAAGGAAGGGAACATTAACAACGCCCTGTACAAATTCTTTAAAGATGTGTTTGGTTAGAGATCTTCTGTGTTTGTGTCATTTCAGTGTCCAAACTGAACAAAACACAGTGTTGTGGGAGGAGTGATGAAGAGTCAATCAATCAATCAATCAGTCAATTTGTAAGGTGCCAGTTCACAACAGTAATCTTGTGACACCTATGTGTCAATGTTAGCCTGCTAGCTACTGGTGAAACCAGTGAGTTGATGGTTAGATTGAAATTACTATGAAATACTGATGATTATATGATTACATTTAAAAGTTCATAACAACTGATAAAACATGTTATTGTTCATTTTTCTGACTTATTATTATGTAGTGTTGTGTCGGAGTCTGTTTCCTGTTGCTTTGTCTGGTGTGTTGATCAGAGATGTGGTTTAAAGTTTCAGTCGGTAGATTTTCCTCTTACAGCTCTGTCCAATCGTGAGGCGAATCATTTGTCAATGAAAAGATGCAAATTCATGAACAAATATGGAGGTGAGGATAATAGTGGCTGTTTTCAGACACTCTGAGCTGTACAAAAAAACATCTACTCGTAGTGCGACAGGACAAAAAAGGAGCTGGTGGAGGAAAGTGAGCGAGGAAGTGAGACGACCTGGTAAGTCATGGAAATTTGTCTCAGCACAGCGTCGCTCTGATCGATCAGAACTCTTTTTTGGTTTTGGTTAATTGTTTAAATTAGTGTTTTTTGTGTGATGACATAAGATAACATTGGTGTTCATTCAGTTGGTGGCAGATTCATCCTCACCAACCACACTTGCTGTCGTACTGAAGTCCTCCTGCTGAGTCTGGACTTTAAGTGTTAAAGGAAGTGTAACCTGAGGGCAGCTGGAACACAACGACCAGATGTGTTCTGACTGCACTGCTGCACTGTTGCACAGCAGGATGTGAGGAACCTGCAGCACTTGTTGTTTAACAAACTATGTAGGCTCTGTTGTTTAACAGCTTCCTGACAGTCTGTTGACACCTGAATCTATGCAAACATTTTATTTAAACTTCACTGTTTGTACTTTTTCTACTTTCTATCTATAGTTCTATCAAAATGAATTGTGGCCTTTAAGATGATGTGAAGGTTTTAGTCTTTGGTCTGGGTCTTCTGTCTGAGCCGTCTCACACTTTGACCTTGTTGGCTGTTGATTTTATACTCCTGTACTTATACTTATATCTTTATACTTTTATTTTCTGATCTTCAAACCCCCAAAAAACTGTAAAACCTGAATAAAACTGGGTTGTATGTTGTACATCCCAACCAAAGTCTTTTTGTTGGCTCCTCTCTCTGACGTCATGTGACCAGTTTATTGTATTATTAATTACATTAAGACATTAAAAAAAATTAGGAGGACATCAAGAAACAAAACATTAAAACAAGTTCAATGTATAAAATAAGTTATAATAGAAATAAAGATTAATAATAAGAGACAAGACAATAAAAGTTAGAGTGCAGTTCTGACTGCAGCTTTGACTCCCTGTGATTGGCCGACAGTAGAGTCACATTAAAGTTGTTTAACGTTAATGAAATACTTTATAAACTCAAACGACAACGTCCCGTTCAGGGATAATTAAGTTGTTAACGTCATAAAACAACGATAAAGTGGGAGCTGGACTGCTGAGTGTGCAGGAGTGACTGATAACATCATCATCAACATATCAGAGGACGTGAACCTGAAGAACTGGATGTTCTAAATAGAAGTCATATACACTATATCAAATCAAATCAAATCAACCTTTATTTATATGGCGCTTTTCATACAGAAAAGTATCGCAAAGTGCCTTACAGAGATGTACAGACAGCAGGAAAAATAGAGAAACAACAAATAAAATCAGGAGAAGAAAATTGAAAGAACCCAACCCTCCCACCCCCACAGTCATGCACAGAGACATACACAAATATATAAACACTCAGTCACACACTCACACATACGCACACAGACACACAGACACCCTCACACCTACACAAACACTAGCTGTCAACACAGAGACATGGCCGGAGCAGCGAGACCTGAGGCGCAGAGGAAGCTACCTTTGGGGGGGGCCAACCACACCGGGAGAGACCCCAGTCCAAGGTCGCAGGGAGCGCTGCCACAGAGACCACCCCAACCCGGGCAGACAGGAGGCCCCGCACCAAGGTGCAGAGCCCTCTAGTCACCCGGGCCGGAACCGTCCACGGGACAGCACCCCCTGCGGCCAGACCAGAGGCCACTCCTAGTCTGGCAGGCCCCCATGAGGAAAACTGGAGATTAAAAACTGAAAGACTAAAACAGTAAAATAAGGCAAAAAGCGTAAAAGCTAAAAGCACGAGGGGCTAAAACATGAAAGCATAACGGCTAAAAACACAAGGGACTAAAACATAAAAGCATAAAGGCTGAACGTGAGAGATTAAAACATTAAGAAAGGATAAAAAATAAAAGATAAATAAATAAATAAATAAATAAATACAAGTGCTCTGATTAGTACAGCAAAAAAAGGGATTAAAATGAAAAATCAGTTAAAAGCCTGGTTATAAAGGTGGTCTTGAGCCTCTTTTTAAAAACCTCAACAGTCTCCGTGACCCTGAGGTTCTCCGGCAGGCTGTTCCACAGTCGGGGCCCATAACAAGTGAAAGCCGCCTCCCCGTGTTTTTTTCGAACTAACCTGTGGTATGGTTAAAAGGCCGGTGCCGGAGGACCTCAGGGTCCGCAGTGGCCGATAAGGTAAAAGCAAGTCAGATAAGTAAGAAGGCCCAAGACCGTTAAGACACTTAAAAACTAGTAAAAGAACCTTAAAATCACTCCTGAAACGCACGGGGAGCCAATGCAGTGACCTTAAAACCGGTGTAATGTGCTCCCGCCCTCTGGTCCTTGTCAGCACGCATGCAGCTGAGTTTTGTAATAATTGTAGATTCGAAATGCTTTTTTTTGGGAAGGCCAGAGAGCATTACAGGGCATTACAGTAGTCTAAACGACAAGAGATAAAAGCATACATCAGCACCTCCGTGCTGGCTGAGAGAGACACGGGCGGACTCTGGCTATATTCTTAAGATGGTAAAAACTTTGTTATCTTTTTGATGTGTGGAATAAAACTGAGCTCAGAGTCAAAAATCACACCCAGATTTTTTACAGATTGTGATGGTTTAAAATCCTTTAACTTTGGTAAAAGTTTCTCTTTCTGGCCTTCAGGACCAATGAGTAAAACCTCTGTTTTGTCCTGGTTGAGCTGTAGGAAATTCGCTGCCATCCATGTCTTGATATCTAAAATGCAGTTAAAAAGGACATCAATAGGCCCTGTGTCAGCAGGGGACACGGCGATGTACAGTTGTGTATCGTCAGCATAACTATGAAAGCTGATGCCGTGCCTCCTGATGAAGCATGTACAGATTAAAAAGGAGTTGGACCTAAAATTGACCCTTGGGGAACCCCACACTTTATTTTGTGGGTTTCTGAGGAACATGTATCCATACTTACAAAGAAGTGTCGGTCTGTGAGGTAAGAGACGAACCAGTTAAGAACAGAACCAGAGAGGCCGACCAGGTTCTTCAGTCTATTTAATAAAATGTGATGGTCTACTGTATCGAAGGCGGCGGTTAGATCCAGTAGTACCAAGACTGTGAGTTTATGGTTATCCAAGTTGCACCTGATGTTGTTTAAAATCTTTAAAAGGGCCGTCTCGGTACTGTGGTTCGTCCTAAAACCAGACTGATACTTCTCTAAAATGCTGTTTGCGATTAAAAAGTCATTTACTTGATTAAAAACAAGTTTTTCTAAGATTTTACTTAAAAACGGTAAGTTGGATACAGGCGGATAATTATTAAAGATGTTGGGATCTAAGTTGCTCTCCTTCAGAAGGGGCTTCACCACCACGATTTTAAAGGAGGCGGGGAAGACACCCGTCTGAAGAGAGCAATTCACCATGTATAACAGCTGTTCCTCAAAGAATCCGCAAAGTGTTTTAAAAAACGGTGTGGGAATTGGGTCTAATAGGCAGGTTGTGGGCTTTACTTGGGAGAAAACTCGTCCAAGTGTCCTCGCATCAACCAGGGCAAAACTCTCCAGTGTTTCCTCGGGTAAAATCAATGATCCAGGTGTGTCAACATTTAAAATCTGTTGAGGTGAAAGACTTGATCTGATGTCATTGATTTTACTTCTGAAGTGGTCTGCAAAATAGTTTCTGCAGTTCTCCACGGGGGTGTAGGTCTTGTATTAATGTTTTTATGTTTTTATGAGTGGAGCCACTGAGTCCAGTGCTGATTTTATGTTATGATTAAAATTGTCAACAATAAAATCACATGGTGCTGGTAAGATTTCTGCAGGAGTGCTCTGTAAAATCTGGATAAAATTTGCAGCCACTTCAGAAGTGAGGTAGCGTTTCCTCACTGTTCTCACTGGGGCCTCCCGCTGGTTAAAACTGGTGATTGTAAAAAACACACAAAAGTGGTCGGACACAGCCAGGTTCACAACAGAGGGCGCACCAATGGACAGGCCATAGGTTATGACCCGGTCCAGGGTGCGCCCCCTGCTGTGGGTCGGCTGTGTGACATGTTGATTAAAATCAAGGCAATGTAAAAGGTTTAAAAATTCTCTCGATATTGCATCTGAGGAATTATCTATGTGTAAATTAAAATCACCGGTTATTAATATTCTGTTATAATTGCTATGGGTTATTGACAGTAGCTCTGAGAATTCACTGTTAAAAGAGGTGGAATAGTGGGGTGGTCTGTAGACTGTCATACAGAGGATGGGTGGGCTGCTAAAAACAAAGGCATGATACTCAAATGATAGATATTTGTTAAAAGAGACTTCATTTGACAACATGGTGTCTTTAGTGATTGACGCAGTTCCGCCTCCTTTTTGTCCCCCTCTTGTAGAAAATAAAAAGTTAAAATTTGGTGGGGAAGCCTCAGTGAGAACAACAGGTGCATCAGTGCTGAGCCATGTCTCCGTGAGGAGAATGCTGTCCAGGTTGTTGTCTAAAATTACAGGGGGGCGTGTATAGTGTAGGAGGGGGAGGATGAAGGTGAGTGAGGGGCAGAGGGTACGTGTGCAAGTGTATCAGTAGTGAATCAGTAGGTGGTTTGTACAGAATGTACAACGTAATGTATATTAGCCGCAAGCATGCGGCTACCCAGCGTGCTGGGATGGAGGCCATCGCTCCTGAAAAAGGCTGAGCGCCCCCAAAACAGGTTAAAATTGTCAATAAAACCAATGTTGAGGGCTGTGCACGCTGATTGGAGCCAGCTGTGGAGACTGAGCAATCTGCTAAAACGCCCTGCACCACGGACCACTGTGGGGATTGGACCAGAAATAAAAACAGACTTACCACAAGCACTTAAAAAGGATAAAAGACCATTAAAATCCTTTTTGGTAAGCTCTGATTGCTCCCGGGCTAAGTCGTTGGTCCTGACGTGGACTATCACTCGACTGATAGAGGAGGGGAGTGAGAGCAGCAGCCCCGGGAGCTTGTCCAGGATATCTGGTGCGGTGGCTCCAGGGAAACAGCAAGTGACAGCATTGAAGAACCGAATATTCCTGATGATGGAGTCCCCGGTTATCAGTGTGGTCGGGGAGAAGAACGGGCGAGTACGGGGAGGTGACGGCTATGGACTCCTGAGGCCCGGAAATGCGTACAATGCACTCAGACAAGTACCGTTCTCCTGGCAACGGTCAAACCCAGACTCGTCCATCAGATTGCCAAAAGTATTCGCTCACCTGCTTTGACTCACATGAACTTAAGTGACATCCCGTTCTTCATAAATAGGGTTTAATATGACGTCGGTCCCTTTGCAGCTATAACAGCTTCAACTCTTCTGAAGGCTTTCCACGAGGTTTAGGAATGTTTATGGGAATTTTAGACCATTCTTCCCCAAGCTCATTTGTGAGGTCACACACTGATGTTGGATGGAAGGCCTGGCTCTCAGTCTGCGATCTATTTCATCCCAAAGTGTGTTCTGTCAGGTTGAGATCAGGACTCTGTGCAGGCCAGTCATGCTCATCCACACCAAACTCTCTCGTCATGTCTTTATGGCACAGTCATGTTGGAACAGGAAGGGGCCATCCCCAAACTTTACCCACTGAGTTTGGAACATGGAATTGTCCAACATCTCTTGGTAAGCTGAAGCATTCAGAGTTCCTTTCACTGGAACTAAGGGGCCAAGTCCAGCACCAAAGGAACAACCCGACACCATAATCCCCCTCCAGCAAACTTTACACTTGGCACAATGCAGTCAGACAAGAACCGTTCTCCTGGCAACCACCAAACCCAGACTCGTCCATCAGATTGTCAGATGGAGAAGCTCGATTCGTCCCTCCAGAGAACACGTCTCCGCTGCTCTAGAGTCCAGTGAAGCTGCTTTACACCACTGCATCCAACGCTGACCCGCTCCGTCATTTTACGTGGCCGACCACTTTGTGGCTGAGTTGCTGTCGTTCCCAATAACTTCCAATTTGTTATAACACCACTGACAGCTGACTGTGGAATATTTAGGAGCGAGGAAACTTCATTACTGGACTTGTTGCACAGCTGGCATCTTATCACAGCACTAAGCCGAAATTCACTGAGCTCCTGAGAGCGACACATTCTTTCACAAATGTTTGTAGAAACAGGCTGCATGCTGAGGTGCTGCTTTATTGTCAATTGTTAGGGGGGGTGAGTGAATACTTTTAGCAGTACAGTGTATGTTGACTGAAGGCGTGTATAAAGATAAGATATGATGACCTGTGCAGGACTCTGATCTGCAGCTACATCTTTACAAGAAGTCACATGATTTAGAGGAACAGTGAGGCAGGATAAAGTCCAGTGAAGAGGCAGCTGAGTGAACACAGAGAGTTTACAGTCAGTCTGTCTTTCTCTACCAACTTTATTCAAAGACAACAGGACGTCTCTTCTAACTTTATTCAAAGACAACAGGACGTTGCTACGAACTTTATTCCAGCAGAACTTTCAGCAACAGGTCAGAAACTCTGCTCGTTGCTTCTCACTCTGCAGATTAACACCTTCATCATCACTGCCGGTCGTCCACGAGTCACTTCAACAGGACAATACTGGAAGGAGACAAACACATGTGAGTTGAAGTTAGTTTCTCTGAATAACATCTGAATTTGCTCCAACAGCCTCCCGTCTGTCCTCCTGTCTGACCTCTTGTCTGTCCTGCTGTCTGTCCCCCTGTCTGACCTCTTGTCTGTCCTGCTGTCTGTCCCCCTGTCTGTCCTCCTGTCTGTCCTCGTGTCTGTCCTCGTGTCTGTCCCCCTGTCTGACCTCTTGTCTGTC
>CAEMYA010000451.1:0-11729 GCA_903131615.1 Diplodus sargus
CACGCAGTAACGACACGTAGTAAAGACGTTGTCAAACAACACATCAAGACGACACATAGTAACGGCGTTGTCAAACGACACATAGTAACGACGTTGTCAAACAACACATCAAGACGACACATAGTAACGACGTTGTCAAACGACACACAGTAGCGACACATAGTAACGACGTTGTCTAACAACACATAGTAACGACGTTGTCTAACGACACATAGTAACGACACATAGCAATGACGTTGTCAAACGACACATAGTAACGACGTTGTCTAACGACACATAGTAACGGCGTTGTCGAACGACACACAGTAACGACACATAGTAGCGACGTTGTCTAACGACACATAGTAACGACACATAGCAATGACGTTGTCAAACGACACATAGTAACGACGTTGTCGAACGACACACAGTAACGACACATAGTAGCGACGTTGTCAAACGACACATAGTAATGACGTTGTCTAACAACACATAGTAACGGCGTTGTCAAACGACACACAGTAACGACATATAGTAACGACGTTGTCAAACAACACATCAAGACCACATGTAGCAACGACACATAGCAACAACACTCAGTAAGGACACTGTCAAACAACACATCATAACAACACTTTGTCAAGTGACACAGCATGATGACACGATGTAATGACAAAGTCAAATGACACAACGACAGTTCAGCGTTTAATAGACATAAACAAATGTCTTCTCACATATTCAGTAGACATAGACAGTGCGCATGTCGACATATTTTTGGCACAAATGGAACCCCATAATACGGAAGTAGTCGAGCGTACACTTAAGACGCGGAAGTAAACCGGAAGTTCCATTGTGTTCGTAGCCTGTTACTCGTGTCTCCGTTCACAGCCTGTAAATTGTCGTTTACTGCTGAAAATTAGGAAGATATCCGGGCGTTTACGGCGCCGAAAATCCCAGTTTTCATGATGGGAAGGACCTGTTGCATTGTCAGCTGCAATGAACGGTCTCACGACCATAAGGGACGAAAGCTCGACAACGGACTATCATTTTGTGGTTTTCCTTCGTGGAAGCAGCTTCAGGGAAGCATTGTGTCCGACATTACAAAGAAGAGACGGATGGCTCGGCTAGCAGCTGTAAGACGCCCGGAGATCATGTTGGCCAGCATCCAGAGATATATGAAAGTGTGTTCCAGAAATTTTCATTCGGGTGAGTGTTTTGATTGTTTACTATTGGTCATGCTTTAGCGTAAAATCCGAATTTACTCCATAATAATAGTTAACGTTACCGAGACGGCCAGCTAGCTAGCTAACTGGCCGTCTCTAGCTCTCTACCAGCTGGTAGATACATAGGTCGATAGACATTATCCCAGACATTTTCATTCAGGTGAGTGTTTTGAATGGTTATTGTTGATCATGTTTTAGTGCAAAATCCGATTTTACAGCATAATAATGGCTGTCGAGACAGCCAGTTGGGTAGCTAGCTACCCCTCCTATCATTACTTCGAAAGACCAACAGGGGTCGGTGTAGCTTGTCCACAGACGAGCTAATTCACAAAATAACTGAAGCTGGAATACAAATAAATGAAGACTGAGCAAGGAAATGTAGGGGTAAGTAACATTTCTGTCCATAACACTGTCGGTAATTAGTGTGAATGCTGAAGGCATTCACACTCTTGTTCTTCTGGAATTTATTAGTGTGAATGCTGACACAGCATTCACACTGTTGTTCTTCTGGAATTTATTAGTGTGAATGCTGAGTCAGCATTCACACTATTGTTCTTCTGGAATTTATTTATTTCTTTATTATTCCATACGTTTTTTGGCACCTTTCTCCTCCTACAAATCTTGACCGATTCAAACCATTCAAATATCAAAATGTTCAGCTTGTTTAGGACATGATGGCGTCTATTTTTCTTATTTCTACCTTTTATACTTTTGGAAATATTCAGCTTTTTCTGCCAAATTTTTCCCATTCATCCTTATGGGGATTTTTTTCAAATTTCATTCTGCTATAACTTCAGCATACGAAGCATTCAGCTATTCAAATCATTCAAACATTAAAATGTTCAGCTTTTTCAGCTCTTTCAACCTTCCACTTTTCAACTTTTCAACTTTTTCAATAATTCAGCTTTTTCCCCAAATGTTTTAACATTGACGCAAATGGGAAAACATTAAAATCCTCTGCAAAACTCATCGCCTTTCAACCTCATCTTCTACCTCATACGTTGAGCTGGAGACGCCATTCCAACTTTAAACAAGTCAGCGAAACTTGAACTATTGACACTGTATTCAGTTTTTAAAAATATTGTACGGTTTTGAAAATGTCGCAGTTTTAGTTTTAGGAACTTTTAGCTCCTCTTCTGATTTTATAATGGTTGTGTATTGCGTCGGCTAGAGTGGGTGACATCATCGCTTGAGTGGGGAGCCGTTCGAAGAATGGGAGCCAAAACTGTCTTCGGCTTGATTTTGATCCCACACCTTTTGCTTGGCATAGACAATATATGCATAGAAATGTAGGATATCTTGTTGGCTTTCAGCTGATGGTCTCATTTCAGATGTACGACTTACAGTTTTTGATGTGGAAGCCCTGGAGCGACATGAAGTTCAAGTATCGTCCCATAAGCCGCAATGTTAATTTTGAGGCTAAATTCTTGGCCGAGAGCAGATGGCACCTGATTTGTCTCTCGCTACTGTGCCCTCATTTCTCACTCGACAGAAATAAAAACGACATGAGAGCATTCAGCCACATCTCCTCTCACTCAGCATATACATATTTTTGCCATAACCATTACAGTTTTTTCAAAAATCGCAGGGGTTTGGGAGGTGTTTTCCATTCATTCTAATAGGGATCTCTTAATCTCTGGCTCTCCTACTTCTCCCGTGTGTGTATCTCAAGAGTGCGTGTGTAGTGCCTGAGCTCGAGTGGATGACATCATCTTTCGAGTGGGGAGCAGCTGGAAAATCTGGAGAAAGACTTTTCTTCAGCTGGATTTGGATCCCACATCTTTTACTTTACATAGACGATGCAGCCATTTTAAGCTCTTTCTGCCTTTAACTTTCCACCTTTTCAGTCTTTTTTCACCTTTTTAAGCTCTTTCAACTCTGTTACTCCACAAATTTTCGGCCTTTTCTGCCTTTCACTTTCCACCTTTTCAGTCTTTCTTTTGCTTTTTTAAGCTCTTTCTGCCTTTAACTTTCCACCTCTTCAGTCTTTTTTCACATTTTTATGCTCTTTCTGTCCTCTAACTCTCCAACTTTTCTGCCCTTTCCATCTTTTTTCACCCTTTTAAGCTTAAGTTATTGCACAACTGTTTGGCCTTTTCAGTCTCTTTTCACCTTTTTAACCTCTTTCAGCCCTCTTAGTCTACAGCTTTTTAGCCTTTTCAGATATTCATCTTTCTACCTTTTCAACTCCTTCAAACATTCAACTTGATGTTCAGCAATTAAAATGGTCAACTTTTTCAAGTCTTTCAGCCCGCTTCAGCTTTTCTGTCGTTTCATCTTTTTAAAATATTCATCTTTCTGCCTTTTGAGCTTCTTTATACAGTCAGCTTCATGTTCAGCTACAGAAACTGTTCAGCTATCAACATGTTCAACTTTTTAAGCTCTTTCGGCCTTGACCTTTTCAACTTTTCATCTTCTCGACCTTTTCAGCTTTTTTCAAGTACATTCAGCAGATTTCGCTTCAGACTTCAGCATTCACACTGTATTTTCGTAGGAAATACACATTTTTCTAGTTAAAGTTATTATTCCTGCTTCCGTACGTTTTTTGGCACCTATCTCCTCCTACAAATATTGAGCTCTAGAAACAATTCAAGTATCAAAATGTTCAGATTGTTTAGGACATGATAGGGTCTATTTTTCTTATTTCTACCTTTTATAATTATGGAAATATTAAGCTTTTTATGCAAAATTTTTCCCATTCACCCGTATGGGGAATTTTTCAAATTTCATTCTGCTATAACTTCAGCATGCCTTCAGCTATTGGAACTGTTCAGCTATCAAAATGTTCAGCTTTTTAAGCTCTTTCAGCCTGAAGCTTTTCAGCTTTTCAACCTTTCAGCTTTTTCATAGATTCAGCTTTTTCAAAAAAAAAATTTAACATTGACGCAAATGGGAAAATCTTAAAATCCTCTGCAAAACTCATTGCCTTTCTACCTCTACTTACCCCTCATACCTTGAGCTGGAGACGCCATCCCAACTTTAAACGAGTCAGCGAAACTTGAACTATTGACACTGTATTCAGTTTTTAAAAATATTGTACGGTTTTGAAAATGTCGCAGTTTTAGTTTTAAGGAGTTTTAGCTCCTCTCCTGATTTTATAATGGGTGTGTATTGCGTCAGCTAGAGTGCGTGACATCATCACTACAGTGTGAGGCCCTTCGAAGAATGGGAGCAAAAACTGTCTTCAGCTTGATTTTGACCCCACACCTTTTGCTCGACATAGTCAATATATGCATAGAAACGTAGGAAATCTCATTTCAGATGTACGACTTACAGTTTTGGATGTGGAAGCCTTGGAGCGACAAGAACCCGAGCAGCAGCTCCATAAGCCGCAATGTTAATTTTGAGGCTAAATTTCTGTCCGAGAGCAGACGATACCTGATTTGTCTGTCGCTCCTGTGCCTCATTTCTGACTTGAAAGAAATAAAAACGACATGAGCGAGTTCAGCCATGTCTCCTCTCACTCAGCATATACATATTTTGGCCATAACCATTACAGTCTTTTCAAGAATCGCAGGAGTTTGGGAGGTGTTTCCCCATTCATCCTTATGGGATCCCTTCATCTCTGTCTCTGTTACTTCTCCTGCATCTGTATCTCAACAATGCGTGTGTATTGGGTGTATTGGGTGAGCTAGTGTGTGTGACATCATCACTGGATTGAGAGCAGCTGGAACACTGGAGAAAGAATTCTCTTTAGCTCAGGGGTTCTCAACCTTTTGCAAGCTGGGCCCCCCCAAGGCTGGTTAACTGCAGTTGCACCCCCCCCGCTCCCCTCCAGACCCCCCCGCGGGAACAAGAGAAAAAAAACAGGTGTCCAGAATTGCCACAGGCCCTGTTTCTTGTGAATGAAATATCTGGGAGCGGGTAGGTAAGGTAACGCTGAGTGGCCTTGATGCCTGTCAGTCATGGTGAGTCGCATCTCGTCACCTCTCCTCTACGCTGTGTCTGCAGACAGAGAAACGTCTAGCAGCTGCTTCTCCCGAGTTTTCCTCTGCATATCTTACGACAGAAAGTTTGAATTTCAAGTCGTACTTTTTATTTTTTTGCTGCACCGGAGCCATGGCGATCATCAGTGTGATATTGACTGACAGAAAGCAAGAACAATATGTGAACAAGGCGAAGAAGAAAAACGTGCAGTGTCAGTGGTCACGTCTTCTTCCTTGATTTAAAATAAATAAATAAATTAGACTCAGCATTTATTTGGAACCGGCGGTTATTTATCAAAATATACACCTGCACCCAGCGTTAAAAGGAGATCCTGCGGTTAATTAATACCTGTCTGTTATTTGGTAATATACGGTACATTTACACCCCGCTCTGTATGCCAGGGCGGGAACGGCGGCGGCCATGCGCATCCGCGATTCACTTGCAGCCTGGACGCAGAGTGGTGTGTGTCTCCTCTCTGCTCTGACTGCAGGTTGGTCTGCTGCGCGAGGCTACAGCCATTTTAAGCTCTTTCACCCTTAACTTTTGTACATTTTCGTCCTTTTTTCACCGGTTTGAGCTTCTTCAGCCCTCTCACTCTACAGCTTTCATCCTTTTCCACCCTTTTCATCCTTTTTTCACCCTTTTAAGCTTTTTCGGCCCTCTTACTCTACAGCTTTTCACCCTTTTTTCACCATTTTAACCTCTTCCAGCCCTCTTACTTTACAGCTTTATTTCACCTTATTGAGCTCTTTCAACCCTCTTTTTTACAAGTTCATCCTTTTTTCACCTGTTTTAGCTTTTTCGGCCCTCTCACTCTACAGCTTTCCATCCTTTTACATCCTTTTCATCCTTTTTTCACGCTTTTAAGCTCTTTCAGCCTTCACCTTTTCAAGTTTTTAGCCTTTTTTCACCATTTTAACCCCTTCCAGCCCTCTTACTCTACAGCTTTTTATCCTTTTCAGATATTCACCTTTCTGCCTTTTCAGCTCTTTCAAACATTTAACTTCATGTTCAGCAATTAAAATGTTCAACTTTTTCAACTCCTTTAGCCTTTAACTTTTCAGCCTTTTTTTTAGCTTTTCAGCCTTTTCAGTTTTTCCAGCCTTTTTAGCTTTTTCATACATTCAGCTTCATGTTCAGCTCCAGAAACTGTTCAGCTAGCAATATGTTCAACTTTTTAAGCTCTTTCAGCCTTTAACTTTGCAACTTTTTCAGCTTTTCAGTTTTTCAGCCCTTTCACCTTTTCTGGCATTTCAGCTTTCAGCTTTTTGAGCTTTTCGGCAGTACATTCAGCAGATTTCGCTTCAGCATTCACACTGTATTTTCGCAGGAAATGCAATTTTTCTAGTTAACTTTAGCGAGCCTAACTCAGGCAATGTAACTTAATGTGAGCCAACCGCATTTCAGAGTCAGTTTGGTCAAGTGACTGTCGATGCAGGACAGTGAAATTACTTCCACCTGCCATTAACATTAGTTCGTGTGTCATTTCGTTATGTTTTATTACTTTCACGTTTTTGTCCCTTTGCATGCACTCCTTCATTGTAGTGATGGGAATTCCGGCTCTTTTAAGAGAGCAGGTTCTTATGGCTCGGCTCACTAAAAAGAACCGGCTCTTTCGGCTCCCAAGTGGATCCTCAGATTTTTTTGTTGCTTAAATTAATTTATTACCAAAAATATGTGTAAAATGAATTACTAAACAAAACATACACTATATCAAATGTTTGGCTTATTATACTCAACATGGAACAGAGTGCTACAAAAAATACATTTTAAAGTACATAGCCCTTTGCACAAACTGTGTCATAGAGCTCTGGATTGTAGGTACAGGTGGTTGTGGTGGTGAACTGTAGAACAGTTGCAGTAGACAAACTGGCACCTTCATTAGCAGCAGGTTCACTTGCTTGTTTTTTTTTTTCTTCTTCCAACTGCACTGACAGTTGTACAGTTCTAATGTGCCTGTGCAGGTTATCTGTAGAGCCTGCTCCATATGAGATTTTAACCTTGCATACTCTACACTCAGTTTTACTGCGTTTCCTGCCGTCACTTATTTTCTCAACTTACTAGCTTGTTGTCACTGTAGCGCCGTCTCTCTCTCTCTCTCTCTCTCTCTCTCAGTGCTGTGTCTGTAAGCCCCGCCCCTCCTGCTCAGTGAGGACATTTTTTAAATATATATATTGAATGATAATTGTACACAACATATTGGCATAGTATATTGCAACACAGAATAAACAAGGCACATGGACAAGCCTCAGAATATCATCAACTGTGTAGGACGAAAGAAAAGAAGAAATCTAGGAAGTAAAATAAATAAATAAAGGGGGGGAGAGCTAGGGGTTTTCAGTAAGATTAAGCTCCTCTTCTAATCTACAAAGTTTCAATTGATTTTTCTTCTCCATACATTTCAAGGATGAAAAATAATGACATAGTTCTTTATGAAAAACATAGAAATTAGGTTGGATTTCATGCATCTATTTTTATGAATGAAACATTTACCAAGAATGATGAACGTGTTAATAGCCAGGTCATGGGACGCCTCTTTCACAGATACACCATATAAAACATTTTCTTTTGTTAGAATAGAGAAATTCGGCATTTTAGGGAATAACCAGTCGTACAAATTTTCCCAGAAGGTATTAATAAATTTAGTCATAAAATAAATGTTCAGTTGTTTCAATGTCTTCATCACAAAATGAGCAGTTATTGTGGTCAAAGTTAAAACAATTCCTTAGAAATTCAGAGGAGGGGTATACTCTGTTAAGAATTTTAAAGTGCACTTCCTTCGCTTTGGGAGCAATGGGAAATTTAAAGAATTTGGATCTCAAACTTTCAACTTCTTTTTTAGAGAAAAATTGTAGAATTGATATTCTGTTTGATGAGAATGGATACAGTTCTTTAATCAAGGTATGTCGGATTGTGATATTAGGTAGTTTAAGATCAGTGATATTGTGACCATTTATCAAAAGCAAAGCAAGCGTTACTTTTATACAGATTATAAGACATCACAACAGTAGATTGAGGGATTGCTTTTACAAGATGATTATCTTGTCATTCAGGTTATATTTAGAGCAGAGAATCTCAAAGGGTACAATGTTTCCGGTATTATCCAAGAGGTGCATCACTGACTTAATTCCTTTCTGTAGCCAATTTTGATTAAAAAAAGTTTAATTTCTCGATAAAATGTATCTGCAATTCCATAATGGGGTGTTGTGTAGATCATTTTCCAGTAATGTAAAACCTGCTGATGGAAGGCAGATAATTTGATAGGGAGCTTCTTTAGGTCGAAGTCACATCTCAGGAGGAAGTTAACACCGCATAGATCAGGGATTCCCAAAGTGTGGTGCGTGCACCCCCAGGGGTGCGCAAGATGAAAAGTGTAATGGTGGTCTGGTGTAAAAATATTAGTGTTGTTTTTAAGTGGGATTTTTCCATAGGCTACAATAAAAAACATGAACAATAAACATTTCCTTTGTAATCCCTTTTATTTTAACTTAAAAAATATATAATTTATTAGTTTTTGATAGAAACGTAGAAGAAGACAGCTGCTGTCTGTCTTCTTCTACTCACTGTATTGCTACAAATATAGGCCTACTGGGAATGCTCACACATCCTCCCCCCCGCTGCACGCTGAGCGACTTTTGTGCTGCGTTTGAAGAGTTCCAGATGGATCCTCTTTTATCTTAATTTTAGGCCTATTTAATGTTTCTGAGCCTATGCTCTTTGTTACTTATGTTGTGGATCATGTGTAAATTTATTGTTGCACTTGAACAGTTTCAGATTGATCCTCGTTTTTACATTTTATCTGTTTCTGAGCCCATGCTCTTTAATGTTGTGGATCGTTTGTAACGTCATTGCACTTTAATTCACTGTACTGTCGTTCTAATTTCCATAACCGTTTTGTTATGATGATGTTGATGTTTGCTCCACGGTCATTTAATATTGCTGCAAATTTTCTTTTACCCGGCCGAAAATATAACATTTATGTCAAATATCGTGCTTTCTGTTACTGAGCCATGAGTCTTTATATGGCGATAAAACAAAGCTTCTTTTTTTTTGCGTTTTTTTGGGGTGCGTCAACCTGGTTGGGACGTAGAAGGGGGTGCTCAGCAAAAAAAGTTTGGGAACCACTGGCCTAGATCAATTAAAATGTAATTTGGGATATGAAACCACAAACTGTTATCATTCTTCAAAAATGATCTCAACAAGTTAATTTTAATAGTGCCATTGACACAGTCTATATCAATGGCTTTAAGACCTCCCTCCTCATATCCTTTAACCAAAGTTCCTTTCCTAATGTAGTGTGTTTTTCTATTCCAGATGTAATTAAAGTTAGCCTGATTTATGGACTTTATTGCTCTTTTGGAGAGTGACAAAGAGTAGGCCGGGTAAACGAATCTTGAGAGGCATTCCATTTTTGTGAGAAAAATTCGACCAATGATAGAGATGTCCCTTTGAGACCAGATATTTAAAAGTGATTTACATTTGTCCAAATTGTTCCAAATGTTTAGGTTATTTGAAGTGTCATTATTCTTAGTAATGTGTATGCCTAAGTACAGTGTTTCCTCTAGGATTTTTTTAAGGAGTGGCGGAGTGTGCCCCCCCCTTCCACCGAATCAACATTCTTTTTTTCCCCCATTTTTTTTACCACAACATAGGCTACGGTTCACGTCATGATAACTTCTGTATCTAACCACCTATTCAAACTTCCTCAGTCCATAGTTGTCTTTGTTTGATAACCAAAAGTCTTGAAGTAGGCTAAGTAACCATGGACAGCTCCTACACAGGATTGTTCTGCTGTGTCGGCGTCGCGGCCGTCACCACCTGCGACACAGGGCCCAGCACGTTACGGCGCAGATGTCCTGAATGATCATCAGTGTTGATTATTTATAAGCCCAGCGGACTGAGACACTCAGTTTTTTTTCTTTTCCACTAGCACTCGAGTGCGACGTCCGACATGAGAATCAAACCCGCTAATTTTAAAAACACACCGGCAATCTGTAGCCTACTGAGACTGTTGTTATTCTGTCACCTGATTTAAAACACGCTGTGGTCCGTCATCGAGGTGCAGACGAGGTGCAAAGAGTAGATACTGAGCAAGATAGTTATCTGTTGTTTACCTTACTCGAGAGTATCCGACCCAGTGCAGGACTCTGCTGTGAAGGTGGAGACATGCGGCGGTGGTGTATTTGCGACAATTTAAAAGAGAAATTTGAAGGAGCGGCGGCTAGGATTTAGGAATGGCGGGCCGCCACTCCTAAATGAATGTAGGGGAAACATTGAAGTATTTAACCGTTGATTTAACAGGAATATTGTGAATTGTTGTAACAAGAGAATCATGGATTGGTAACAAATCACATTTTTCAAGGTTTAATTTTAAGCCAGACAACTTAGAAAAAAAATCAATTGTCTTAATGACTTTAGGGATTTGATCACTATTTTTCATGAAAATGGCTGTATCGTCAGCCAGTTGGCTAATTGCCAGCTGTCTGCCTTGCACTGTCAGTTTTTCAAAATCTGTATTTTTGATGAGAATTGATAGAATATCCGCTGCTGCGATAAAAAGCAATGGAGAGATGGGGCACCCTTGTTTAATGCCTTTACTTATTGAGAATCTTGGGCATGTACCCTGTGGTAGTATGACTGTACTATTCATATCTTTATAAATTAATTTAATCACATTAATGAAGTTTTCGCCAAAGCCAAATAATTCTAAAGTACTGAATATAAATGTGTGTTCAGTTGTGTTGAATGCTTTAAAAAAATCTAGGAACAAAATAAACCCTCTTCTTCAATTAAATGAATATATTTAAGTAAGTCAAGCACAAGCCGTATATTATTATGAATTGATCGTCCTTTTATAAATCCAGATTCTGTGTCTGAGATAATTTGAGTGATGCCAGATTTCAATCTGTTTGCAAATATATGACTTAAAATTTTATAATCATTATTGAGCAGTGTTATGGGTCTAAGATTGTCAATTATTTTATGGTCTTTACTAGAGGCTGGTGCAATTCATCGATGTGGCGATGCATCGCGATGCCTCACGTGACGATTTAGCATCGATTAATTAACGTCGATGCTTTGCCTCAAGACCGGAACAAAAAACACGTAACCGGAACCTTAGCGCGCACGCCGCCCGGACTGTTTAGTGAGTGGGACCACAACAAACAGAGCAGTAACGTTAGTTTCGGTTAGTGGTGCGCACCATGGAGCCGCGCTACAAAATCCCTAACTAATGAGTGTGAGTGCCACTCTGCTCTACTGTGTTTGTGTTGTGTTCACCTCACTGTACTGAAGCTCCAGACTGAATAAGGGCGGGATCTAAACACGGAGCGGTGCTAATGTTTAGCTGCTTAGCTAGCAAGGACTCGTCGCGCTGCTACGTTACCAATTGAGTTTAGTCAACACCTGAGAAATCGTCTGACACAGAGAGTCTCCTGTTGTGTGCTACATGTGTGAAATAACAACTATAGTCTAGACTTTGTCTGCAGTGTATCTGTGTAAACAGCTTCATTCAGTGTCTCTCCCTCCCCTCTGGCACCGTGAGTTACCATGGTTACAGGAACGCCCTGAAACTTTATAATGATCAATAAGAAGTTTTTG